>PVIH01015451.1:27268-49719 GCA_004025045.1 Sigmodon hispidus | reverse complement strand
TCCTCTTCATTGCTCAGTTCAGGTCTTGTATTTGTAAAATCGCCACTCTCTTCTGGAGTTACCATATTGCCTTTTGTATTATTATGTAATTTCTTGCACTGACGTTTGCCCATGGGTTCAGTGATTCACTATTAGATGGGTCCTGATCAGTTGTGGCACTTTGGTTTGTGTGTCTCCTGTCACCTCTCTGGTCAGGGTTTGAAACCGCCCCTCAGAGACCCCTGCAGTTGGTTTGCTCAGTTCACTCAGTTCGGGGTCGCGGTAGGGATCCTTGCAGATACCCTCAGCAGCAGCAGGAGCTGTGGGTGTGACCAGGTGCAGAGTTCAGCTGCCCCTGCTCCAGAGTGCGCTGGGACGCCGCAGAGAGCACAGGTCCCGGTGGCGGAACCGGAAGCAGTGTGAGGTCAACTCTCCCTCCCAGGCCAGGATACAGGCGCTGAGGCCCGCCGAGCCCTCCTCACCTCTGGACAGAGTTCGAATCCGCCCCTCAGAGACCCCTGCAGTTAGTTTGCTCTGTTCACTCAGTTCAGGGTCGCAGTAGGGCTCCTAGTAGATTCCCTGAGCAGCAGGAGCTGCGGGTGTGGCCAGGTGCAGAGTTCAGCTGCCCCTGCTCCAGAGTGCCTATGCTTAGGTCTTGATGTTGTAAAACCACCAACTTCTTTTGGTAGTGTCTTGCTTTTTATATTGTTATATGTATCTTTACACTGGCATCTGCCCAATGCTTCTTCACTTCAATGTTACTCAGCTCTTGGTTGACTCTTAGTCATTTGTGATCCAATAGGGAAGCTGTGTGTCTCCAGTAAGTATAGAGGCTGCTCTTAGTTGGCTGTATGCCAAGAAGCTGTGTGTCTTCAATTGTCACAGGGGTCATTCTTAGTTGGTTCTTAATTTGCTCTTAGTCAGCCATTGAGGTCTCTAGTTATTAGTACATGATGATGCAGATTGCAGGTTGGTTTAGGTTTAGCCCATGGGATGCCCCTCTAGCTGTGTTTTGCTGGGGATTGGATTGGTGGACTTCTGGCAGGTTTGTTTAGTTTAGGGCAGATTTGGATGTGGCTGGAGTGCCACAATCTGTGTCCCCAGGCTGGTGTTTGAGTCCATGTTCTCCACTTGGCCTGAGCGTTGGGGTGTCACTCACCTCTTAAGTCAACTTTGGATCTGGATCAGGAAGCTTTGGGGTCTCGTACATCAATTCTTATGATCAACATGTCAAACTTTAGTTTTCATAACTCTCTAAATTTTAGTCATTCTCTTTAATACAGTATAAATCTCAAAAGATGTTCTGCTAGGGACAATGTCTTTTAGAAAGAAATTTGTTAGTTTGAATTATAAATGCCCCTTATTGCTTCAGGAAATTGAATACTAGGCAGCCCTTTTTTTATTACTTTTGTGGATAATTGAAAAGTTCTATCTGTGGGGATAAAATACTTCATTTAAGTGAAGTATGGTATCAAAATACTTGTGCATTTCTAATTGGCTCTCTCTGTTTTCTGTTGCTTTTGAAGATGTGTACTTGCAGATAGAACCTCAATATAAACTCCTTTGAGCTCTTTGCACTTTTCCCAATATTCTGGGTACAATGGACCAGCTCTTTGCTATCTTCCCTCATGTGTAGTCTCAGCTATGTAGCTACTCATCAGGAGCTCTTCAGTTTTTGCTACCACTGGCATTGCTGCTGCCGCTGTGGCCATGAATTCCAGGTTATTCTCCCTTTTAAGTAAACATTCACTCTATACACACATTTTACTTACAGGATAAGTAAAGAACATATTTGGAAAAATTTTTTTAGACAAAGAAAGATAAACATCATATATAGGTATAAAAGCAATAGCCTACTATACAGTGGTTAAAATTCCACCAATTATCACAACCTACATATGCCTGACTCCCATAAGTCTTGTCATGGCATTTATGTTAAAACTAATCTCAAGCCTTGCAAATGTTGATCTATCTTTGTCTGCATTGTAAACATTTTGTTGGATAATATGGTGAAATAATATCCTATTTCCTCAACCATGCAGAGAAAAACTATGACAACTTTTAAAAAAGCTGAATCCCAAAATCCAATAACATTGGCTAGGTCATCTGAAGGTTCTGGACATACCTATATGCTTCACTTTGCTGCAGGCTGGAGCATTTGGTACTGTAAGACATCTTGAAGGAGAATTCTGTGTCTTCTTCATTGACATTTGAAACTAGAGTGAAGTTTCTCAAATCGTCTGTGAAATAATCCAAGCATCCAAGACCCTAAAAAGACAGTGTCTGTCATAGAAAAGAAGCCTGAGAGATGGCTTCTCAGGGTTATAGAACTAGGTGACTGTTTGACTCCTGTCCATCAAAGTCTCAAGTTTCCCAGAAGCTTAAAACTATAATATTCATTATAATATTCTTACCAACATGATCTCTCAATAACACCAACTTCATTTTTCTGTGTTTAAGCTATTGTCAACTTTAGGAGACTTGATTTATTTGGTATGTTTCTGTGTTTCAGGATTATTTTCTTGCATCCTAGACTTTATACGATGCTTTACATTATCTTATAACTTTCACACTTTTCCAACTTAACTGTGGGCTCAGATATTATCCTTGTGTCTGCTAGTCTCTGCATTTGCCATCTTTGCAGTTCCTTGCTGTCCTCCTCACTTTAACAGGTGTCATGTTGAACTTCATGAACACATATAATACCCTTAATCAGTTTGTCATTTCTCTTCTTGTTTGACCATGTCTAAGTGAATAGAACCTTATACCTTCTCTTATCTAACTTTCTGAGATACTCTCTTGCTGTAACATCTCACAGATAGGTATGACCAAATATTACTGTTGAACACCCTACACTATTATAAATGCTGTATTTGAACCTTCTGAGCATAGATGTATTTACACAAGGCAAGATCTGACCAGAAAAATCAGAAAAAAAGAATGGTTGTTTTTATTTACTTACCAAATTGATAAAATAAAATTATCAAGGAATGGCTTTGGCCATCTTCTAGGTCATTCGCCATCACCTAGTGCCTGGAATGAGGTTAATTTTCTGTACTTCCTCTATTTGACAAGTGTTTGTTTTCCAAGACACCTCAGCTTATGTAAATTGTGGTGGAATTGTATTAAGGTAAAAGGGCATAGCTGGCTTGTGACTGTGGTTTCCATTGGCTTCTCAGCTAGAGGAGTTCATTGGTTTTAAACCAAGTTCTAAAAGTTGCTCCAGGTATAATAATAAGCCAGTGCACAGCATTGAAATTCCATCCCAGTTGTAAAGGTGATGTCAGTTTCCCATGATTTTTTTTTAAAGAGTCATTTATTTGAGGGCACCAGATCTCATTACAGATGGTTGTGAACCACCATGTGGTTGCTGGGAATTGAACTCAGGACCTCTGGAAGAGCTGCCAGTGCCCTTAACCTCTGAGCCATCTCTCCAGCCCCAGTTTCCCATGATTATCTATCTCTGAATTCAGAAATTTTTGACAGTTTATTCATGTCTAATTTTTATTTTGGTTTATCATTATAATCAGTGTATTCTGTATCCACTCATGGGTTCCTGTAACAACCGAAGATAATGAAGGTTGCACAGAGTTGAGCCTGTCCCTCATGTGATCCATTTCCTGGGAAAAATTGTCCTGTTCCCCACCTGCTGCAGTCTTTATGAGATGCAGCCCTGTAATTTGCCTGGACAGCACAATAGCGTTGACCTTCTTGTTGGAGGTGCTAGTGAGCAGGTTCAGAAAACATGAAAATGTGAAAACTACTTCCACTGTTTGTCAGAAGTTGTTATGGGTCAGGGAGAAATGCCTCCCTTGCTGCTTGCTACCCATTGCATGCAGGGAAGCTGATTCTTGGGGCAAATATTGTGGAAGAGCTGCCCATGCCCCTCACTGCAGTACACCACAGTAGGTCTTGCACCTTGCATGGGCAGCACAAAAAAACAGAACTTTTTGATGTGGTAGTGCAGGTGATCTGTACTCAGTCCCATATTTGAGAGACCTGACCCACACTCACCTGCTTTATTGTGGGGAAGAGGGAGATGCCCCTCATCCATTTTCAAAACCTCAACACTTGTGTTGGGTAGGGACTTCTGACCCTGTGGTCATGAGAATTTGAGAGGTGGCTCTGTTTCTTACCAGCTGCAGAACTCTGAGATGGACCTCCTCTGGTGAACACAATAGAGCTGACCCTGTTGATAGGGCATGGGGAGGAACCTGAGGAGACACAGGAATTTGTTGGTCATGAGTGTGTGAGTGTAGGATAGCTAACCTTTCTCCTCTTTTCCATGTAGTGGCATCGGTGAAAAGAAGATGCCTTACTTGCCTCATGTTGCCCTGTAGCAGCCTGAAGAGCTTGCATTGGGAGCACAAGAGCAGCAGAGCTGGCCTTGCAGCTCACTAACTACAACACTCAAGTGAGAATGCCCTGCTCTTCACCTGAGCAAACTGTAGTACTGAGATTGGTGGTGTGTTTGAAAATGAGATCGCTACACATCTTGCTGCCTGTTTCAGTGTGTAACCTTGCCAGGCCAGTACCTGAAACACTCACTGGCGGAGTTGATGAGGGAAAACTGACAGCCTATTTACCACACAGGCCCAGAATCATAGGTATGACTTGATCAAACCCAATATCCACATTATCTATGAACTGTTAGAGTACATGAAGTGGCAGGACCTGCAGATCCAAAGCTGCAGGATACCTGTGACACAAGGCAAAAACAAGATATCTAAAAGAAGTCCCAGTGAAGGCCTAGTATCTAGGGTGTAACAGAAGCCAGAGGCCTCAAACCAGACCAATGACTCATTACAATAAAGAGAAATAAAAATATATGGAATTAAGGGTATCCTGGGTGACTCACTGTGTCACACTAAGGCTTCAACACAGCTTTTGTGTTGTATTTATATTTGTATGTTAGCTTTTGTTATTTATTTCTAAAAATTTAATTTTTGGGCCAGTAGCTACAAAGACAGCTATGAAAAAGTGTGTGCAGATAAATGGGATCACAATGGATTTTGTCCAATACATAAAGAGTCAATAACAAACTCTCAAAATTAAGTCCTATACTCTGTATAAAACTACATAGGCTTGTCAAGGTTTGACAACTGAAGATATTTCTTTTACTTTATTATATGCACATCATTTACATGTTGAATTTCACAGAATGTAATGCCAATAAACAAGTGATTTAACCTGTAAGCAACACAGTTCTCTAAATTGTTGAAAGATTCTCGATTGTAACATAGATTAATTTGTTTTCTTCTGAAGAAAACTGACCATAAAGACATACACTGACTCTGGCCGGCAGAGTGTTAAATCCCATTTTATAAAGATCTAGGGATGTTGAATAAGAGCTGTAATTATTTAACTCCATTAAAGTTTGAGATTATTCTGGAAATTATCATCACCCATTGACTGTAAGTTGGAAATGTTTGAGACAGAAACAAAATTGTTTATTACTCAGTGAATACCAGGCAACATAGACACTCTGGTGACTATTTATTTCCTCATAATTTCAGTGTTTGTTGTATTTGAATGTAAACATATCCTTAAGATCATTAATATAACCAATTTTACAAAGAAAAGTGCTAGAAAATTATGACAATGATTTCCTCTGAGAGAAATATGAGTTCTATTTAGTTGAAAGCAGAAAAATTTTGTTTCATATGTTAGAAATGACATTAAACTAGTCCTCTAACTACCTTATTTTTGTAGTAATAGTAAATACAATAGGAAACAGAATCTGTAAAATTAGAGAACTTATATGTTGGATTCACTTAAAAAGTTATCTCACAAAAATATCCACCACCATTCTTGTCTTTGCTTGCTTCTGAACATTCTTTTCAATATGTAGATGCTTGTTTACCTACTCTCTGGAAACAGAGACTAAAAAATTAAATCTCAACCCATTTAATTTGCTGTAAGCAACAGCACTTCATTTCGACTAACAGAGCACTATTTATTCACAATAGAATGATTTTATCCCTTCAGCTCTGCTAGGCCACTTCATTTATTAGTTTCAACAAGAATCAAATTCAAATGCATAATGTAGAGTCGCTTAGAAAGACAAGTGACTAATAAATCAGTTGTGTTGGTGTTTTGACATATAGGAAGAACATAAAATTTTATATACCATGAGTGAGAGACCAAAAATCTTTATATCTACAATATGATTGTGGGATTTTGTATTTTTCACTCAGGAATTGCACAGTCTTGGCACAGTGACATCATGGCTCATAACAAAGGGTCCCAGAGTAGGAAAGCACATCGAAATCACAGCAGTGATGTTCAACAGCCACCAACCAGGATTGTTTATAAGAGCAATGCAACCATGTAAGATGGTAGAAAGGGCATAAAAACCTAGAAAGGTGAAGACTAGGATCAGGATGCTTTGGGTGGCTCTAGACTCTGGGGATTTTCTGGAGTAAACATGGTTTCTGCGGATATGTTGAACCTTTTGCTTGTGTCTGTACAGAATGACAACCATAGAGCTGCTAGAGGAAATAATGATGAGAGAAAACAAAGTCTCAGGAAAAACAAAAAAAGCTATGTACAATAAGCCTGTGAGAGGATCATGACCTACAGTGGTACAGTATTTCATATCCGTTTTCTGGGTCAGGTTATTGATGTTCCTCTTTGTGTTCATATACACAGGGAAAATCAAATTCACTGAAATGTAGACAATCCAACAGAGGGAAGCGAAGAGACCAATATGCTTTGAAGCTCTGAGTTTAAGTCCATTCCAACAGGAGTCACTAGGACTGAGGGTGATGGCTTGGAAGACACTCAATAGACAGGTGCTGCTGATGGACATGCTCCTGCCAAGTCTGTCAATATACAAGAGAAGTTTGCATCCAAAATCATTGATGGACCCTTTCATCCCCAAAGCTTGTATTGTCTCTAGCATTCCTTTGGAAAGCATAATCAAGGAGTTGGCTGTGAACAGGTGTGTGAGAATTAAATCTGTGGTCTTTAATGTCTGTTTAATGTAGTAATGAATGAGGTAGCAGAAAAGAAGAGAAAAGTTTCCCAGAAATCCTGTTGTGCTCTGCAGTAGGAACACTATTCCTATTGCCAAATTTTTGAGATCCATTCTGTCATTTAGCACTTTTGCATCTGAATTATGGCAAACAATAAAATCTATGATCAAAATGAGGACAAACTTTTTGTAGCTCTTTTTGTTGTTAAGAAGGAATTACATATGTTCAAGATTTCAAAGTTATTTTGGGAAACATAAAAATATTCTGTCTTAAAAATACTTTTGCAAAATTATTTTGTTACTTTTACTGAATAATTAAGAAATTTTTCATAGAAGTGTCAGAATTAAGAGTATGGCTGGTAGAGGTCTAACCTAGGTCCTCTGCATATATGTTATGATTGAGAAACTTGCTGTTCTTCTGGGACTTTTGTAGGAACTAAGGGTTGGTCACTTACTTTTCTGGCTTTTCTTCTACAGGTAGTCTGTCCCAGTCTTGATGTAATAATCTGTATCTGGTGTTATTGTAACATTTTATGCAGTGTTTCATAGATATTCTAAGAAGACCTGCTTTTTATTTTGAGAGGAGATGAATGAAGCATGAACCCCAAGGAGAGAAAACATGGAAATGAATTTAAGATGTAATATATAAGATGGAAAAAAATAATAAAAATTCAAATTTACACTGGGAGAAGAAATGGCCAGTGATTAGAAACAGAGAGGATACTCACTTTAAATTCCATAATGAGTAGCTATTTACAAGTAATAATGGGGATAAACAGACTGTAATAAAATCGTTTATTGTAAAAGAAACTCATAAATTTCTTATCTGAAATTTAAACCTAAATAATTAAATGACGTTCCCCCAACAATGTGAAAATTTCTTTATTCCTACATAATGCAATGTTTATCATACAGTGAAAACAAACATATAGTCACTAATCTTAAAGCAGTACTTGAGATTTTCCTCAAAGAAAAAAGATAGTATCTTTAGCAAATGGTGTTGGCATAGCTGGTTGGTAATGTGTAGAAAAATGCAAATATGCCTCATTAAATTTCATAAAAAGAGACAGATGTGGGAATTCATGATTGCTTTTCAAAGAGGAAAAAATTGGAGAGAATATAATCTTACTCAGGAAGCATTCTGTGTAGAAAACTCTTTCTAAATGAACAATACAAAGACAATATGTAAATCATTCCAACATAAGTCTCTAATAAAAGAGCACTTTTAATAAAGAACAAGTAAGTGATAAATATCTGATTTTTTATGAGATCCACTGTCTAATGTCATTGTAATGTAGCAACAGAGATGTAAAGTAAAAACTGTAGAAAATTTTTAACTATTTGTATAGATGTAGATACAGCATGCATTTCTCACACAGACATTGTGATCCCATTGAAACAAGCATTTCAGAATGTGAGAAACTATGTATAACAAAATATCCCCAAAACACATGTTATTCATTCCACACTTGCAGCATTGCCTACAATGTTCACAATTCATATATACGTGAGTTATATATTTTAACTTTAGACTTGCACACATGGCCTTTGAGAGTTTACATAGTGAGCTGATTCTGACAAGATGTTATTCTCTGCAGCAATGTAAATAAAAGACTTCAAGGTATTCACACACAAAACAAATAAATGCAAAGGAAAAGTAAGACTTCATACATTATGACTCTACTTAGGCAAAGCACAACACAGATTAACAATGTTCCAATCTCTCACAGGGTAAGATATGTTTATACTCATGTGTAATCATAATTTTACCCCTCATTAAAAAACAGCAGGATACTATTATCAATGACATGATATAGGATTGTATAAATCTAATAGGTAATTTCATTTTTCTATTTATTTGGTGAAATATTTCACAAAGTATCTCACTTTGTAATGTAAACTGAGCTGGAAATTTTTGCAATACTCCTACTCTTGCTTCTGACTTCCTGGGGTGGAATATTGAATATTATATTGATTCTTAAATCTTATGCAGGAAAATATTGTTTGATACAATAATGTAACCTAGAACTTATTACTTTATTATGGAAATGGATCAGTTGCTAAAGTCTTTGCTTTGTATAAGAGAGGGCCTAAGGTGAGTATCCACAAGTCATTATAAAACAAAAACCTGTTTGTATTAGTACAAATCTGTCATCCGAGGTATGGATTGGAGGTGTCAGAAAGATCCACTGGGCTCACTGACTAGCCAGCCTAGAATATTCAGTGAAATAGAGCTCAAATAATCTTTCTCTAAAAAAAAAGAAAAGGAAAGAAAAAGAAAAAGAAAAATGTGTAAATGAAAAAAGTATCTAAGCTTGTCCTCTGACCAAATACATACACACACGCACACATACACACACACACACACAAATGCACACACACACACAAAATGAGTCTGCTCCTGAAACTCATGCGTACCATCTTATTATCATACATGCATGCTTACACTCACATTGAAAGAATTAAATTAGTCTTATTATTACCAATTCATATTTAAATGCTTACATTTACTAATCTGTTGATTAAGTCAAACAATTATAAATATATCACAGTTTTGGAAATATATTAAAATATAAGACATTCAGATAATCTGAAGACTACCCTTGTACTTTGTCCTTTTCCAATGTCTTAATCTTGTTTTCACATATGGGCATGTAGAAAGACTTTCCTTCTATTTTGGTTTTTCTTTCCAGAGTAAATAAAAACTGCTCACCTGAGTCTTCAGTACAGAACCTTCTGTTCAGTAGGTGCTTTGTGATATCTAGGAATTCAGCACCATTATGATTGAGACATTTTAAGTGTAAGAAAAAGGTCTGTGGCTGTGACCTCAGCTCCCTTCTGAATTGTAGTTTTTACTTCTGTAGTTACAGTGACAGCTGTTGCTTTGGGAGTCAATAACTTTTCCTAAACTTTTTTTATATCTAATTAACAAAGCTGATTGTGAGTTTCCTCTGATTTTTGGAGAGGGTTCTTCATTCTCATGATCTATGAAAAATGACAGTGACACAGGATCCAGACTGTGAAGGCATAGATATAACTTTACAAAACTTTATTTCAGGCAAAGACCATTTAGTTTCTGAGGGCAAGGCTCAGGTCTAAGAAGAAATCTAGGAAAAATTTAAGAAATGATCCTGACAACCAATAGAATCAAAACTTGATTTTCCTCTGAAAAAAAAGTTCAGCCAGTAGATTCAAAGCTTGGGTTCATGCTGAAAGTTTAGCAAATATTTGCAAGAATTACCCCATTCCATACACCTTTAGCCCAGAAATGCAAAGACACACAATAGCATGCATATGTATTTTTTTAAAATCCTCTCACCTCTAAGGTAGGAGCTGAATTCCTCCTCTGTGTGAAAACAAAGGGTTACAGCCCAGGTTCCTTTAAACCTGTCCAAAAGAATAATCTGACACACGTGTTTGAATTGAACACAGCTCCCTGGTGGTCTTTGTGGGTCCCTCAACATGGGTACAACAGACAATATTCAAGGTCGCTTGTGTTGAAGTCTTACAGATGTTTATGCGTCTATATGGGCTTCAGTGAATCTTGATTCCTCTACAGAATGTGAGGTTTATTATAAATTATCAGGTTCCAGAGCTTCTCATTGTTCTCACTCTGTGCAGAACCAAGTCAATCCAGATTTCAGAGAAATCTACCAAAGTTTATGGAGGAAGAAATGTTTCCAATCCTTGTCGCACTACTCATTAATCTACTGGGATGATGATATGAAAACATGCTAGGAAGATTTACAAATATCATCCAGCTATTTAATGAACTCTGAACATAGCCTTATTAACTAAAGAATTTATATGCAATGATTCTTCATACACATAAACATATCCATTTGTTCATTAAATGTTCCACAAGTGGAGGTTACCTTCTTAGTATAGGACACCTGCATGGGATGAGCCTAGGCCCTCTGCATGTGTGTATAGCTTAGTCTGTCTGTGAGGCTTCTAGCAGGAAGATCATGACCTGTTCCTGGTATGCTTATCTGCTTTGGGAACCTGTTCCCCATGCTGGATTACCTGTTGCAGCCTTGATGCAGGGATAGGAGTCTGGTACTAACTATCTCAGTGTAATATGCCATGCTTTGTTCAAGCCTATGGGAGACCTGCCATTTTCTGAATGTAGAAGAGGAAGAGTATATAATGAGGGTGATAGATGAGAAGTGGGGAGAGGGAACAGGAGGTGGGGTAGGAAATAGAAGGAGGAGAAAGTCAAAACTATAATGTGTATATAACACATGAATAAATATTACTTAAAAAAGATTTAAATTATAAAAACTATTAAGTCAAAACTGAAATAATCAATTATTACTTTGCTTATTTGAAATATGTGGAGCATTAATCTTTTGCAATTTGTATGAAAGAAAAAGTAGAGGCTTGCAATTTTTTGTCTGGCCAGTAAGTATACTTCTTTGGGGGTTTCAGGACAGCAGAGACCTATATCTCTTCACAGAAGGCATTATTAATTTTCTTCTTTTTTTAATTTAAATTTTTATTCATTAACAAGTCTTTTTTCCATGTTTTCTCCTGATCCTCCTCCCTTCCATCTTCCAAATGCCCCCCAGTCAGCTTTCAGCCTCACCCATCTCCACCCTATCATCCGTTCTCTGAAAAAGGTAAGAAGTCCGAAGATAGGTCAGCTCAGGATAGCACATCCACTCCACACATGTCCGATTTCCTCAACCCAATATCAAGATTGGTATAGATGTTCCTCTTCAGGGAAAGGAACCCAAGGTGCCAGCCTACACAACAGAACACAGTCTGATCCTACTGCTTGAGGCTCCACATTCCGACTTTGCCAATTGACAGTTGCTACCCTTGGAGTGCCTATCTCGTTTTCCCGATGGTTTTCCAGTTGCTGTTCTTGATTCAGTGAGGTCCTCATAACTCCAGCCAGCCATCACTGTGGTAGTTTTTCTTATAACTTCTATCTCATTGCTCATATAGACTCTCCTCTCCCATTCTCAGCTGGACCAAGATCTCTGCACAGTCTTCAGCTATGGATCTACGCCTCCACCTCTATTCATTGTTGGATGTAGGTTCTGTGATTACACTTAGGGTGGTTATTAATTTGATTATAGGGGAAGTCCTGTCTAGGCATCCCCTCCTCTATTGCTTGGAGACCTAGCTAGCAACATCCTAAGAGTCCATGGAGGTTTCCCTAGCACCAAGTCTCTTTCCAACCCCACATTGTCTTCCTCTATCAAGATATCCACCTCTCCCCTCCCAATTTTGTTGCTCCTCTCTTTGAAACATCTTCTTCTCTCATGATTTGTTCCCACCTCTTCTTGGTTGCAACCCCTTATGATCCCTATTTGCTAAGGTAATCTCTATTTTCTCTTCCTAGGGTAATTTCTGAATGTTTCTCTTAAGTTCCTTCTGATCCCAAGATGTTTAGGGGTTGTGGTTTTCAGCTTGTGTGTTTTTTTTTCCTGCTTGTCTAAAGTGCACTTACAAGTGAGTACATTTCCTGCTTATCTTTCTTTTGTTCTCTACAGGACTTTTAACACAAAGAAATGTTGGAATTTGTGAAAGGCATTTTCAGCATCTAGTGAGATGATCATATGTTTCTTTCCTTTCACTTTCTTTATATGATGGATGACATTCAGAATTTTTGTAGGTTGAACCATCCCATCCCTGCATCTCTGGAATTAAGGCTACTTGGTCATAGTGGATAATTTCATTTTGATATGTTATTGGATTTGTTTTGCCAAAATTTTATTGGGTATTTTTGTATCAATGTTCATAAAAGAGAATGGTCTATAATTCTCTTTCTTTGTTATACCCTTGAGTGCCTTGGATATCAGGGTAATTCTGGCCTCATGAAAAGAGTTTGGCAATGTTCTTTCATTTTCCACTCTAGGGAACAGTTTGAGCAGTATTAGTTCTTCTTTGAATATCTTATAGAATTCTGCACTGAAACTGCCTGGTCCTGGGCATTTTTAACTTGGGAGACTTTTAATAACAGCTTTAACTTTGGGGGTTTATAGATCTGTTTAGGTCTTTAATCCATCTTTATTTATTGTTGGTAAATTGTACCTGTTCAGAAAACTGTTCATTTCTTCTAGGTTTTCCATTTTAGTGGAGTATAAATTTTCAAATTATGACCTGAGGGATTCTCTGGATTTTCTGGGTGTCTTTTGCTATAGCACCAATTCAGATTGTAAGAAAAGAGACTCTGAGCCAAATATCAGAGAAAGACCCTTCTGTCAGCTGTAGCCTATCCAGGTTTGGATTAAAAGTGTGAACTACTGTATTTTCTAGCTAGCCTTGAACAGTTAGAAACAGAGAAAGTTCTGTTTCTGGAGTTAAGGGACTAATGGTGTAGGTCACCACTCCCAGGCTTTCCATGTGATGGGATTGGATTAATGGTGTGTGCTATTGAATCCCAGCTGTTTGTTCTTGTACTCAAGGATCAAGAAATTCCTGAGATATCTGCCTGTTTATAATTTTTTGAATATTTCAGGTTTTAATAATATGTAACAAATTACCACATATCCCCTTTTGTTAGAAAAATAAAAAACTTATAACTGACATAGGAAAGATCATATACAACAGGCACAAGAATTATATACAATAACATATAAACAATAATTACATGAGGAATATCTCATTTATTAATAATTGGCAAATTCAAAAAAATTTTTATTATTCATTGCACTTTGGTGAGTCCAAAGGATTGTACCCAATCCACTTTGTATCTATCTTGTATTACTAACTAAAAACTACATTTTGATGTCTTAAATTATACCCTTTAACTTTTAAGTGAGTTTTTTTCTAAAACTGTCACTAGAAAGTTTTTACTATTAACTATCTCATCTTCACATTCCTTATATACTCATGAAGAAAATAATATTAAGCAAATAGCAATTTCCAAAAATATAAGAAATGTAACAGCTGGATGTCAGGACTGTCACCCAAAGTTCTTCTGTGTTGTTGAAACATCTATCTTTGCCTTACAGGCCTAGTACGTCTGACAGACTTCTCTGAACAGCAGAATATTCCCAAAGTCCTTTCTACTTTATCTTAGCAAGGTTCAGCAATTCTTTTGTGTGTTTCTCCTACTTGTCCATTTTGAATATCATATTGTCAGCAGTCAAAGCAAGCGTACATTTTTGCCTACTGGCTACCTTTAGTCATAAAGAAGGACAACTCATATGGAGGACTTTTCTTGATGTCCATAATCTTTTCTGAAGTCGATTGGTGCTGCCAGGAGCAGATTTCTCCTTGTCAAAAAATGAGAAAAACCTATGCTTTAAAAATATTTTAAATGTCATATTCTATGGATCTCTGAAGTGTGAGAAGACCTGTTCATCTAAAATTTATTTGATTTTGAAAACACATCTAATATGACTATAAGTTTGATTGTAATGTCTAACTACTAACGTGCATTTCTTTATATCCCTAATTATTTGGTAATAACTTTCCTGCACTAGCAATTTGTGTTATATTTTTAGATAAACTGTATATGTATAATACCCTGAACAAACAAGGATATATATGCAGTGACAAAATTAATCATCAGCTTATATTAATATACACAAATTGTATACAATGTACAAAAAATCAAATCCAATGTAAAATATCTAAAGCTAGTAATTTTTTAAAATGTAAATTTAATAATCTACCCTTATATCCTATTCTATCTGTTTCCCATTTTTTCTTTTTTTTTTAAAACAAGAACCCAAGTCTAATCTCTCTTGTTTAGCTTTTTTTTCTAACGATAACCAATTTCTAACCAATTACCCTAAACAATGACAATTATCCATAATCCATTGAAAGACCAAAATCCACCCACTCCACCTCTTGGTAATGTGGGTGTCTTTTCTTAAATTTACTTTATTTTTGTCCCCGCATAATATTTTATTTATTATTTGGTGATTTTTACATCATGTACCCCTTCAAACTCAATTATCATTGCTCTCAGTTTCATACTCCTCTTATGACCTCCCCATGTACAAAAAAGAAGTAAAAAGCCCATTCATGCTGCTCAATTACTTACTGGAGCATAATTAAACTCCCCGTGGCCAGCCCCTAAAAGAAAAGGAGTCCTTTCTCACCTACATCTCTGCCAGAGGCCATCAATGCAGAAGTGAGGCTCTGTGTCATTTAGCTATGTCCTAGACATGAACTCTTGTATACAATGACATCTGATATTTTTTTAATGTCCAATAATGAATGAGTACATCCTGTGTTTATTTTTCTGGGTTTGTGATAACTTGCGCAGGAGGATATTCTCCACACCTACCCATTTGCTTGCAAATTTTAGAATATTATATTTTCTTACTGCTGAGTAGTACTCCATTATGTAGATGTACCATAGTTTGATAATCCATTCTTCAGTTGAGAGGCATCTAGGTTTTTTCCATGTTATTGCTATTATGAATAATATGGCTATGAACATTGTTGAGCTCATGCTTTTGGTGTGTGAATGTGCATTTTTAAGGTATATGCCAAAAAGTGGTATTGCTGGATCCTTGAAGAGAGTAATTTCCAGTTTTCTGAGACACTGCCATAATGCATTTCAGAGTAGCTGAACGAACACCAAAAATTGAGAGTGTTTCCCTTGCTCTACATCTTCTCCAGCATTAGCTGTCATCTGTGATTTTAATCTTAGTCATTCTGACAGGTGTAAGGTGATATTCCAAAGTTGTTTTGATTTGCATTTCTCTGATGGCTAATCATGATTTGCAATTTTTCAAGTGCTTTTCAACCATTTTTTTTTTTTTTGCTGAGAATTCCTTTTTTAGTTCTGCACCACATTTTTTTGTTTTATTGTTTATTTACAAGGTTTCTTTTTGATTTTACATACAAACCATAGCTCCCCTTTCCTCCCCTTGGCCTACTGGCCCCCAGCTTCTCCCTACCCTACACCTCATCTATTTCTTGAGGGTAAGAACTCTTACAGGGAGTAAATATAGACTGCATATTAAGTTGAGGCAGGACTAAACCCATCCATAATATGAAGGCTGAGGAAGGTATCCTTCTATAGGGAATGGGCTCCAAAACCAGTTCATACACTAAAGGAAAATCCTGGTCCCACTGCCAGTGGTCCCACAATCTGCCCAAGACACACACTGCCTTCCACATTCACAGTGCCTAATTCAGTCCCATACAGGCTTCCATCTGTCAGTTCAAAGCCAATATGCTTCCAGTAGATCAACTGTACCTGTGGGATTCCCCATCATGATCTTGACCACTTGGCTTATGTAATCCCTCCTCACTCTCTTGGACTTGACTGGGAGTTTAGGTCAGAATTATGTGCCTTTTTAAAGTTTCTATCACTTAAATTTTCTTCCTTTTCTCATTTATTCATTGTATTTAATTCTTAAAAGTGGATGGCAATTCATTGAAATTTTAGGAGACCAAAACCTGATGGATACTGGTTTCAAATAGGATCATTGTAAGCAAATAGGAAGATCCAAGACATTCATACTAAAGATTTGCCCTCTTTCAATGAAATACAAATGCTTTTGCTTAAGGTCCACTAATAACTGAACACATCTCTGCTTATCCTTCTGGGTGTGGGAGACCTTCCTCAGGAGGATATTTTCCAAATCCATCCATTTGCCTGCAAATTTTAGTATATTGTTTCTTATTGCTACATAGTACTTCATTGTGTAGATGTACCACAGTTTTTTAATTCATTTTTCAGTTGATGGGCATCTAGGTTGTTTCCAGGTTGTTCCTGTCACAAATAATGCTGCTATGAACATAGTTAAGCCAATGTTTTTAGAGTGTGAATGTGCACATTTGAGGTATATGCCCAAGAGTGGTATTGCTGGATCCTTGGGAAGACTGATTCTCAGTTTTCTGAGGTATATCCATATTGCATTCTAGAGTGGCTGGACTAGTTTACACTCCCACCAACAATGGAAGAGTGTTTCCCTTGCTCTGCATCCTCTCCAGCATAGGCTGTCACCTATGTTTTTAATTTTAGCCATTCTGAAATGGGTAAGGTTGTATCTCAAAGTTATTTCAATCTGCATTTCTCTGATGGTTAAGATGTTGAGCATTTTTAGTGCCATTCAGCCATTCGTAACTCCTCTGCTGAGAAATCCCTGTTTAGTTCTGAACCTCATTTTTTAATGGGGTTATTTAGGTCTTTGGGCTGTAGTTTCTTGAGTTCTCTATGTATTTTAGAGATCAGTCCTCTGTCACATGTTGGATTGGTAAAAATCTTTTCCCATTATGTAGGCTGTAGTTTTGTCTTATTGACTGTGTAGTTGGCCTTACAGAAGCTACTCAGTTTCCAGAGGTCCCACTTATTGATTGTTATTCTTAGTGTCATTACTACTGGTGTTATATTTAAGAAGTGGTCACCTGTGCCTATGCATTGGAGAGTACTTTGCACTTACTTTTCTATCAAGTTTCAGTATAGCTGTGTTTATGTTGAGGTCTTTGATCCACTTGTATTTGAGTTTTGTGCAGGGTGATAGGCTTGTAACTATTTGCATTTTTCTACACACTGTCATTGAGCTATGCCACCACCATTTGTTGATGATATTATCTATTTTCCATTGAGTATTTTTGGCCTCTTTATCAAAAATAAGATGTACATATGTGTGTGAGTTAACGTCAGTGTCTTCAATTTGATTTCATTGATCCACAAGTCTGTTTTTATGCCAGTATCAGACTGTGTTTTTTAACTCTAGCTATATAGTATAACTTTAAGTCAGGAATGCTGATGCCTCCTGAGGTTCTTTTTTTGGGCAAAATTGTTTTCTCAATCTTGGCTTTTCTGTTATTCCTAATGAGACTGATTATTGCTCTTTCAACATCTGTAAAAAATTTTGTTGAGATTTTGATGGGAAGTGCATTGAATCTGTAGATTGCTTTTGGTAAGATTTTGATGGGAAGTGCATTGAATCTGTAGATTGCTTTTGGTAAGATTTTTATTTTTACTGTGTTCATTCCTACCTCTCCAGGAACATGGGAGATCTCTCCATTTTCTGATATCCTCTTCAATTTCTTTCTATAGTGATTTAAAGTTTAAAATTACTTCCTGCTGTCTGAGAGGCAAACACATCTTTAAGGAATCCTGAAAAAAAGGTGTTCTTAATTGTCAAGTTCTGAAATATGTAGCTATATCATTGGTTATCTATTCTATGCATAACACAAAAGTTCACAGCCTGTCTCCTGTCCTGGCTAGAGTAGTCTGTGAATCTGCTTCATCTCAGCTAGCTACCTCAAAATAGTCCTGAGAACTTTGTGGTCCAAATCTGATCAGTGGTTGATGTTTGTCAGCATAGTGGCTTTTTCATAATCCATGTAAAATCATTGTTGTGGGGCTCCATCTTCTTTTTGGACACTTCCATTTTGCAATTAGGCATTGCCATGGATCACTGCAGAAAACTGATTAGAGATTAAAACCCAACACAATGTAAAGAAAGCTAACTACATATATATTTATTCAGAATTGGATTAGTAAAAATAGAATTGCCCCTTCTTTTTATTTATTCTTCTGTCCCATATCAGGTGGCTCTTTTGATATGATACAGAGATTTTGTATTTTCCTTTAACAAGCATACTTAGATTTAGAGAAGGAAAGAACCACACTTCAACACAAAAGCTAGTTTTATTTTATAATTTTACTGGGACTCTAACTTATTTTGTAAATAAAGACAGTGGTTAAGATGAAAGATTTTACCATGTACAGTATACTGGTACTAATAAATATGATATTCATTTGCTTCTGATTTTTTTCTGGATAGCCTCCATTCTGTTGCTGATGTCTAGATATTCAAGGTTTTTTACATCTTGAAGATGGGTATTCCCATGATGTCCACAACTTCTAGCAAATGTATGATTACAGAATCAGCCTTTTATTAACACAAAGCAGATGCCCATTGAAATCCAGAAAAAAGTATCTATTGTTTGATGTACATATCTTAATTTTCCAAATTCTGTAAAATGAAATGCATCCAACTGCCAGGTTCCATTTTTTTGTTATTTTGATATTTTATTGAAAATATCTTCTCTAACCAAGTTGTTTTGATGGACGGGTAAGATGAGATACAGAAATACAGGAAAGGAGTCAAGTACATTTTTTTCTTTTCTTTATTTTTTATTATTATTATGAACAAAGAAGTCACACTTTCTATCCTTGTATATCCTTATTCAAGGTCCCATCTGCCTCCCATCACATCTCTTCTCCACAACTCCCCATTCCCCCCCTGGGCAGGTGGTCCCAAGGTCTTACAGTCCCAATATTGCTTAGTTCAGCCTCCACTCCTGGCAAATCCAGTTTTCTTCCAGCAACATCAAGACTGAGTCAGGTGTTCCACTAGGGGGAGTTGGATCCAAGGAGTCATTCCAAGGTGTTTCAGATCCCAAGCTGTTCAGTGGTTTTGGTTTGCAGCTTGGGCATGATTTGCTTTTTTCTTGTTTGTTTGTTTAGAGTCCACTAATGAGTGAGTACATCCTCTGCTTATATTTCTGGGATTGTGATACCTCACTCTGCTGGATATTCTCCAAATCCATCCAGTTTTGCCTGCAAATTTTAGGATATCATTTTTTTCTTACTGCTGAGTAGTACTCCATTGTGTAGATGTACCACAGTTTGTTAATCCATTCTTTAATTGAGGGGCATCTACATTGTTTCCAGGTTCTTGCTATTACAAATAATGCTGTTATGAACATAATTGTGCTAATGCCTTTGGAGTGCAACTGTGCATTTAGGGTATACACCCAAAGTGGTATTGCTGGATCCTTGGGCAGACTGATTCCCAGTTTTCTGAGAAACTGCCATACTGCATTCCAGATTGTCTGAACAAACTTACACTCCTACCAACAATGGAGCAGTGTTCCCTTTGCTCTGCAACCTCTCCAGCATAGGCTGTCATCTCTGTCTTTTATCTTAGCCAATCTGACAGGTGTCACGTGGTATCCCAAAGTTGTTTTGATGTGCATTTCTCTGATGGCTAAAGATGATGAGCACTTTACCAAATGCCCTTCAGCCATTTGTAATTCTTTTGCTGAGAACTCCCTTTTTAGTTCTGAACCCCATTTTTCAGTTGGGTTATTCAAGGTTTTGGGCTCTAGATTCTTGAGTTCTTTATATATCTTAGAGATCAGTCCTCTATCACTTGTAGGGTTCATGAAAATGTTTTCCCATTCTGTAGGCTCTAGTTTTGTCCTATTGACAGTGTCCTTGGCTTTATAGAAGCTTCTCAGCTTCAGGAGGTCCCACTTATTGATTGTTGATCTTAGTGTCTGTGCCACTGATGTTATATTTAGAAAGTTGTTGCCTGTGCCAATTTGTAGAAGTTTATTTCCCACTTTCTTGTCTATCAAGTTCAAAGTGGCTGACTTTATGTTGAAGTCTTTGATCCACATAGAGTTGAGTTTTGTGCAGGATGACAGGCTTGGATCTATTTGCATTTTTTACACACTACCATCTAGCTATGCCAACACCATTTGTTAAATATGCTATCTTTTTTCCATTGAATATTTTGGGCCTCTTTGTCAAAGATCAGGTATTCATAGGTTTTTGGGTTAATGTCTGAATCCTCAGTTCTGTTCCATTGATCCTCAAGTCTGTTTTTATGCCACTGCCAAGGCTGTTTTTATTGCTGCAGCTCTATAGTATAACTTGAAATCAGGGATGGTGATGCTTCCTGAGGTTCTTTTATTGAGCAAATTTTTTTTGGCAATTCTGTCTTTTGAAGATCAATTCTGAAATCATTTCCACATATGTGTTTAATTTTTTACTGTTTATGTTGATAGAAATATCCATTCCAATATAACATATTTTCTTTGCAATAAAATTATTGTAGGGGAATGCTAAGAAGACAAGATAACTAGGATGTAATTAAGGTCTGGATCCACACAATCCACATGTCCATTCTGTAATTTTTTTCTACCAAAGCCAATTCTCTCTTAGCTTCAGGTGGCAATTCATTTGGATTATTTAAGTCCTAGTCACTATTTAAGCCTTTAAACAAATTATTCAGTTCATCTTTTTATTTTAATAGTTGGTCATAAATTGGCAGTGTCTCCTAGTAATCTTTGGAAGTAATTTAATGTCTTCAATCTATTTCTCCTGATTTGTAACTTTTGGGGTCTAATTTTTTGTTGCCCTATTTTGTAATCTAAATAATTAATGGAATCTCCTCCTTCTTTGTTTCAGGGGATAGTTGTAATCCTCAAACAAGCAAAACTTTTTAACTTCCTAAAACAATTTTTTTCTAAGGTGTCCATATTTGAATCAGCTCACAGGATGCCATCCATATATTGTTAAATTATGGTTTTGGGAAATTTGTTATGTATTTGTTCTATTGGTTTTTGTACAAAATACTGGCATACTTTAAGGCTATTCAGCATTCTTTGAAGGTGGGCCCTCCACTGATATCTCTTTACAGGTTGACAATTATTATAAGTGGATATTGTAAAGGCAAATTTTTCTTTGTGTTATTCTTTTAAAGGTATTGTAAAAATAAAAGAATTTGGGTTCCGGGACCAGGTGCTGTCTGCAGAGCCTGTCCCAGCGAACTCTGGAGCAGGAGGAGATAAACTCTGCCTGTCACGGTCCCCCCAGCTGCTGCTGAGGGAATTAGCAAGGCTACTCACCTCCAACTGAGTGAACAGAAAAGGGCTGGGGACCCTGAAGGACAGACTCAGACCCCGACCAGAGGTGAGGAGGGGTCAGCAGACCTGAGCACGTGTATCTCTGCCAGGGAAAGGAGAGTCAAGCTCCTGGCAGCTCCTGTCGGTTCTGGTTCCGGTTCTGGGACAGGGTGCTGTGTGCAGAGCATGTCCCAGCGCACTCAGGAGCAGGTGGAGATAAACTCTGCCTGTCACGGTCCCCATAGCTGCTGCTGACGGAGTTAGCAGGGTCACCACCCTGCCTCCAATTGGTCAAACAGAGAAAAATTGAAGACTTAAAATTCAGTCCCCTGCACAGTGCAGAAGTAGTGATTGATCAGACCTTTCTCTCAGTGGTCACAGGAGACACACAAGCCCGAGTGCCACAACTGACCAGGAGCCACCTAATCGTGAACCGCTAAAGCCATGGGCAAATGCCAGTGCAAAAACTCATATAATAATATAAAGAACAACAAGGTAACTCCAGAATAAAGTGGCGATCCTACAAATACAAGACCTAAACTGAGCAATGAAAAGGAAACAGAAGGAAGCAACACCAAAAATTCCTTCTTGATGATCATCGAAGCTCTCAAAGGAGATATGAAGAATAACCTTAAAGAAAGAGAAGAAAATACAAACAAAAAATTGGAAGAGATGAACAAATCTATGAAAGAAACATGCCATAAACTAAAAGCTCTCCCATGCTCCTGGATTGGTAGGATCAACATAGTAAAAATGGCAATTCTACCAAAGACAATCTACAGATTCAATGCACTGCCCATCAAAATCCCAACACAATATTTTTTGGACCTTGAAAGAACAATACTCAATTTCATTTGGAATAACAGGAAAGCCAGGATTGCCAAAACAATTTTACTCAACAAAAGAACCTCAGGAGGTATCA
>PVIH01015451.1:0-27168 GCA_004025045.1 Sigmodon hispidus | reverse complement strand
GCAAGTTATACTATAGAGCTACAGTAACAAAAACAGCCTGGTACTGGCAGAAAAACAGACTTGTGGATCAATGGAATAGAATTGAGGATCCAGACATTATCCCAAAAACCTATGAACACCTGATCTTTGACAAAGAGGCCCAAAATATTCAATGGAAAAAAGATAGTATATTTAACAAATGGTGTTGGCATAGCTGGATGGAAGTGTGTAGAAAAATTCAAATAAATCTGACCCTGTCACCCTGCACAAAACTCAAATCCAAGTGAATCAATGACCTCAACATAAACCCTGCCACTTTGAACTTGATAGACAAGAAAGTGGGAACTACTCTTCTACAAATTGGCACAGGTGACCACTTCCTAAATATAACACCAGTGGCATAGACACTAAGACCAACTATCAATAAGTGGGATCTCCTGAATCTAAGAAGCTTCTGTAAAGCCAAGGACACTGTCAATAGGACAAATCGACAGCCTACAGAATGGAAAAAGATTTTCCCCAACCCTACAAGTGATAGAGGACTAATCTCTAAAATATATAAAGAACTCAAGAATCTAGAGCCCAAAACCTTGAATAACCCTATCAAAAAATAGGGTTCAGATCTAAAAAGGGAATTCTGAGCAGAAGAATTAGTAATGGCTGAAAGGCACCTGAAAACATGCTCATCATCTTTAGCCATCAGAGAAATGCAAATCAAAACAACTTTGAGATGCCACCTAACACCTGTTAGATTGACTAAGATAAAGGCACAGATGACCTATGTTGGAGTGGATGTGGATCAAGGGGAACACTCCTCCATTGTTGGTGGGAGTGTAAGCTTGTTCAGCCACTTTGGAATACAATATTGTGGTTTCTCAGAAAATTGAGAATCAATTTCCCCAAGGACCCAGCAATACCACTTCTGGATGTATACCCTAAAGATGTACATTCACACTCCAAAGGTATTAGCTGAACTATGTTCATAGCAGCATTATTTGTAATAGCAAGAACCTGGAAACAACCTAGATGCCCATCAACTGAAGAATGGATTAACCAACTGTGTTACATCTACACAATGGAGTACTACTCAGCAGTAAGAAAAAAATGATATACTAAAATTTGCAGGCAAATTTATGGATGTGGAGAATATCCTCCTGAGCGAGGTATCACAAACTCAGAAAGATAAGTAGTGAATGTACTCACTCATTAGTGGTCTCTAAACAAACAAACAAGAAAAAAAGCAAAGCATGCCCAAGCTGCAAACCACAACCACTGAACAGCTTGGGATCAGAAACACCCTGGACTGACCCTTCAGATCCCACTCCAACAATAGGAACACCTGACTTCCTCTTGAGGGAGGGGTGACAAAACTGGATTTGCCAGGAGTGGAGACTTAACTAAGCATTATTGGATCAGTGGGACCATGAAACTGTCTGCTGCCTGCCCAGGAAGGGGATGGGGAGTTGTGGAGAAGAAAAAATGACCTGATGTGGTGGGAGGGGGAAGGGACCTTGAATAAGGATATACAGGGATGGAAAAAAAATTCAGAGGGAAAGATGAACACAAAGTAATTTTATGTGTAGCAAATTGTTTGCAGTATCACCCTTGATAAGTCATTCTTATGATTTTTATTTTCTTTATAGTTATTGTTAACTGTTAACTTATCAGCATTTTAAATTCAATTTACTATTTTTCTTGATAAATACAAAATAAATAAAGAAAAAAATAAAATAAAAGAATTTTTTGATTAGGTTATTAGGTCTTTTAAATAAATAACTACAATAGGCCATTTTTGAAGTGAAAGAGAAGACAAAAAATTTCCTGCAAGGAGCCCATTGGCTGTCGTCATCCACCACTTTCCAGATTTGTTAATGAAAAATACTGAAGAATTCCAAGGGCTTGTTGATTCTTCTATATGCTTAGCTTTTAAATGCTTCTGTACTAGCTGCTCTAAAGACTGCAATTACTATTTTGTTAATGGCCATTGATTAATCCATATAGTATTTTCTGCTAGCCATTTTAAAGATAGTGCTGTGAATGTCTTTAAATGATCAACAGCTATTTACCTTGTTTCTGTATAGCCTGGATTGTTTGTGACTGTTTCTCATAATACTTTCTAATATTTCTCTCAGAAATATGCCTTAGTTTATGATTTATTTCTGTATTTGGAGGATTGTTAATCTGTGTCATTCATTGTTGTAGTCAATCTCTTCTCCATAAATTCATAGTGATGTTAGCTAAATACGGCTTCAATATTTCTCTCTGTCCTTCTGATCCTATACATCTAAGCCATTTTGCACTTTGTTTTATTTGGGATAATGACCAAATTACTCAAAACTGAACAATTACTTCCTGAAGGCTTCAACATGGATGCCATGACTCTGGTGAAATTATTGATATATTTGTCTCGTGTCCAATAAAACTTCAATAACATCATTATTTATTTGTACTTTTAACTTTGTACTTTGCTCATTAGTAGACATTTGCCAGAATATTTTTAATATTTCTTCTGAGTTTTTTCTCTACATTTTCTATCATTTATTATAGTATTTTTTAAAAAAATAAGTTTTAATTTCTTTAATTTTTCTAGGAAGGTATATCCTCCACAATAGCAAGGTGAGATTGCACTGGATTAGATATGGGGGCTTTGGTTTTTTTGTGCTTTATTTTATTTTATTGTCTTCTTTTTTATAAATAAAGTCATATTTTTATCCATGTGTCCCTTTGTTTAAACTCCTTTCCCCCTCCCACCCCTTCCAGTCACTCTCTCTTCTCCACTTTTTTCCTCCCCAGCAAAAGCAGGATGCTCCAATTTCCCAAAGTGGCTAAGTTTAGCATTCTCTCCCAGCAGATCTGCTTTCCTCACCCCAACATCAAGACTGGGTCAGGTGTTCCTCTGGAGGGAGTGGGCTCCAAGGTGCCTGTTCAAATTGTTCAGATCCCATGCCGTTCAGTGTTTGTGATTTGTAGCTTGGACATGCTTTGCCTTTTTTTGTTTAAAGTCCACTAATGAGTGTGTACACCCCCTGCTTATCTTTTTGGGTTTGTGATACCTTGCTCAGGAGGATATTCTCCAAATCTACCCATTTGCCTGTGAATTTTAGGATATCATTTTTTTTTCTTACTGCTGAGTACTACTCCATTGTGTAGATGTACCACAGTTTGCTAATCAGTTCTTCAGTAGAGGGGCATCTAGGTTGTTTCCATGTTCTTGCTATTACAAATTATGCTGTGATGAACATAGTTGAGGTAATGCATTTGGAGTGTGACTGTGCATCTTTAGAGTATATATCCAGTAGTGGTAATGCTGGATCCTTGGGAAGATTGATTTCCAGTTTTCTGAGAAACCACCAGAGTATCTGGAAAAACTTACACTCCCACCAAAAATCGAGGACTGTTCCCCTTGCTCTGCAACCTTTCCAGCATAAGCTGTCATCTGTATCTTCTATCTTAGCCAATCTGACAGGTGAAAGGTGGTATCCCAAAGTTGTTTTGATTTGCATTTCTCTGATGACTAAAGATGTTGAGCACCTTTTCAATTGCCTTTCAGCCATTTGTAATTCTTCCACTGAGAATTCCCTTTTTATTTCTGAGCCCAATTTTTTGATTAGGTTATTGGGAGTTTCCCAAAGGCTGAAGTTACTTTGTCTGTCCCTCGTTGACCTACATTCATTAGTTCAATGTTTATCTTTTTCACACCTCCTGCATGATCCAGGAGGGGGGGTGTATACTTGGGGTTATTCCTTACAAAGGCACTGTTTCTGGGAACACCTGGATTATAATTTCTTTATATATGACCTTGCCTTTCACAATTATAGCACTTAACATTCTGCCCTTTTTTATACCTCTAGAAATGATCTCTCCTACCCAATTATCATTACCTTCATAAGAATCTGCATTAATTGCTTCATGTGTCCAATACTATAAGGGTGCTGACCACCTTCCTTTTAATGGTCTTCTTATATTTTTACAATGTGTGTTAGCATTCTCAAATACCAGGGTTTTGATTATTATTTGCCTTGCTTCTGAATCTGGTACCATCCTATTTACTGCAGAAGACAATCTCTGCAAAAAGTTTGTAAACATTTCCTTTGAGCTTTGGATTTATTTTTTGAAGGATTTGTTTTCTTTCCTTCTTTTTTTTCTCCAAGCCTAAGTATTTAGTGCTGCCAAGTGGCATAAATCAATAATATGTTCATCTTATAGGTATTGCCTATCAATATCAAAATCATCTTCTTTCCCAAAAAGTTGGTTTTGGGAGTCTTCTATGCCCCTGCCTCTGCTTCTTTTCTCTATTATTTTAACATCCTTCCACTATGTTTTCCATGTTGGCCCTCCTTCCAGAACAGCAGTAACCATATATAACCATGCCTTAAGTGTGATATGGTTACATGATGACCAACTGTTGTAAAACAAATGGAGAATGCATCCCATATGTCACAGTCACATCATTAACTCTTCTTAGTTCTAGCATTTGTACCAAAGCCCAATTAACATATAGGCATTTAGTGCTATTTTTTCCTCTAAACACTGCTTTTATTGTTTCTCAAGATTTGATTATGTTATGAATTCATTTTCATTAAATTCTAGGAAGTATTTGATTTGTTTCTTAACTTCTTTTCTGACCCAGAGGTGGTTCAATTGAGAGATGTTCAGTTTCCATAAGTTTGTAGGCTTCCTGTGATGATTTTTTTGTTGTTGTTAAACTCTAACTTTAGACCTTGACAGTCTGATATGATACAAGGAGTTATTTCCATATTTTTGTATCTATTGGTATTTGCTATGACTTAGTATGTGGTCAAATTTAGAGATAGTTCCTAAAGGTGCTTAGAAATTGTATATTTCTTTGTGTTTGGATGAAGGTTTTGTATATATGTATGTATACACACACATACATACACACACATATACATATATATATATATATATATATATAAAGTCCATTTGGGTCATAACATGTTAGATCCCTTATTTCTCTCTTGAGTTTTTATCTGATTGACCTATCCAAGGGTGATAATGGTATATTGAAGTCTATCACTATCAGTGTTTGGGATTGGATGTAATGTTTAAGCTTTAGTAGTGCTCTTTTACCTATGTAGGTGCCCTTGTGTTGGCAGCATAAATATTCAGTTTTGAGACTTCATTTTGGTGGATTTTTCCCTCAGATAAATAAGTAATGCCCATTCTGTTCTCATTTGATTGATTATAGTTTAAAGTATGTTTTGTTAGATATTAAGATGGCTACACCAGCTTGTTTCTTAGGACCATTTCATTAAAAAGTCTTTTTTTTTTTTTTTTAACAATTCACTCTAAACCTGTTTGTGTCTTTGAAGTTGATGTGTGTTTTTTTTATGCAGCAGAATGGCTTATGTTTTTGTGTCCATTGTGTTATGAGGTGTCTTTTTATAGGGGAATTGAGTCTATTGATATTAATGGATATTAATGACCAATGATTGTTACTTCCTGTTATTTTTGTGTGTATGTACCTTCTTTCTTTGTTTTATTTTTTTCTGAGGGAGATTCAGTTTTTTGTAGTTTCATGGGTGTATCTTGCTTTCCCTCTTGTGCTTTCTGTAGGGCTCATTTAGGGATACGTGAAATAACTTGTTTACTCCATATATAATGATTGACAGTTTTGCTGCATATAGCAGTGTGAGTTGGCAGTCATGCTATTTTAATGTCTGTGTAACATCTGACCAGGACCTTCTTTCTTTCATTGTTTCTATTGAATAATTGGGCGTTATTGTGTTGGGTCTGCCTTTTTACCTAATTGGGCCTTTTTCCTTTTGCAGCTAGTAGTACTCTTTCTTTATGCTTTAGGTTTAGTAGCTTGATTTTTATGTGACAAGCAGCCTTTTCTTTGGAGGGGGGATCTAGTCTATTTGGTGTCCTTTTTTGTATCTTTTATTATTGTTATTATTTTACTTTTTAATTTAAAGGATTTTTTACATACCAGTCACAGTTCTTTTTTCCTCTTCTCCAACTCACATCCAGCTTCCCCCTTTCTCACCATTCACATTATTATCATTATTAAATTTATTTACTTTTAGAAAATAAAGTCATTTTTTATGTATCCCCTTGCTCTTCTTTCTTTAATCCTCCCTATCCTTCTCTGTTTGCCTACAGCCTCCCTCCTCCCCATTCCCCATTACCTGTGGCAAAAGGGCAAGAAGTCCTAAGGTGGATCAACTCAGCATTAAATCCAGGCAGTTCTGATTTCCTCATCATAATGTCATGACTGAGTTGGGTGTTCTGCAGGGGATAATGGGCACTGAAGTGCCAGTCCACACATGGTAACACAGTCTGCTTTCTTTCCTCAAGTCTCCGCATGCCTTCCATGTCAATAGACAGCTGTCTATCATTGGAGGGCATAGTTACTTTTCTTGAATGTTCCCCAGTGGCTGTTCTTAATTCAGTGAGCTCTCCAAGAAGTCATCACTGTGAGAGTTTTCCTCATAATTGTATTTGATTGTTCATGTAGACTCTTCTCTCCTGCTGTCACCTGGACGAGGAGCTTAGCCCAGTGTTTAGCCATGAATCTCTGCCTCAACCTCTATTCATTGTTGGATTGAGTTCTGCGATGTCACTTGTGGTGTCTATTCATTTGATTATAGGGTAAGTCTTGTCTAGGCAACACCTACACTCTTGGTTGGAGACTTATGCATGAACATCATGTGAGTTCTTGTAGATGACCCTAGCACCTGGTCTTTTTCCAACCTCACATTGGCTTTCTTTATTAAAATCTCCATCTCTTTTTTTCACACTCTTTGTTGTTCTTCTGACTCAATCCTCTCCTTCTCTCACGATATGTTTCCACCTCTTCTTGGTTGAAACAGCTTACATTCTCTATAAGCTAAGGAGATCTCTATTTTCTTTTTCTAGGGGAATCCTTGGAAATTTCTCTTATGTTCCTTGTGATCCCAGTGTTTTCAGGGGTTGCATTTGCAGCTTTTTTTCTTTTTGTCTAAAGTCCACTAATAAGTGAGTACATCCTGTGCTAATTATTCTGAATTTGTAATACCTCACCCAGGAAGATATTCTCCAAACAAACAGATGCACTTGCCTGCAAATTTTAGTATTTTTTTTTTACTGCTGAATAGTACTACATTGTGTAGATGTACCACTGTTAGTTAATCCATTCTTCAGTTTAGAAGCATCTAGGTTATTTCCAGAATCTTGCTATTATGAACAATGCTGCTATGAACATAGATGAGCTAATGTCTTTGGAGTGCAAATGTGAGTCCTTTGGGTATATGCCCAATAGTGGTTTTCCTGGGTACTTGGGGAGATTGATTGTCAGTTATGTGAAGAACCACCATACTGCATTCCATAGTACCTATGCCAGTTTATACTCTCACCAGCAATGGAGCAGTATTCCTCTTGCTTGCCATCCTTCCAGCATAGGTTGTCCTCTGCATTTTTTTATCTTAGCCATTGTGACAGGTGTAAGGTAGTATCTCAAAGTTGTTTTGATTAGCATTTCTCTGATAGGTAAAGATGTTGAGCCATTTTTCAAGCCACTCCCTTCTTAGTTCTGAGCTCCATTTTTTAATTGGATTATTTAGGGTTTTGAGCTCTAATTTCTCATTCTCTCCATATATTTTAGAAATCAGTCCTATGCTAGTTGTAGGGTTGATGAAGATCTTTTCCCATTCTGTAGGCTGTCGTTTTGTCCTATGGACAGTATCCTTGACTTTACAGAAGCTTCTCAGTTTCAGGAGGTCCCACTTATTGATTGTTTTTCTTAGTGTCTGTGCCACTGGTGTTATATTTAGGAAGTCGTCACCTGTGCCAATTTGTTGGAGAGTATTTCCCACTTTCTTTTCTGTCAGTTTCAGAGTGGCTGGGTTTATGTTGAGTCTTTGATCCACTTGGATTCAAGTTTGTGCAGGGTGATAGGACTGGATTTATTTGCATTTTTCTACACACTACCAATGAAATATACCAACATCATTTGTTGAAGATACTATACAACTTTTGTGTTGTATTTTTATTTGTATGTTAGCTTTTGTTATCTATTTTTAAAAATTCAATTTAATTTTTGACCTGATAGTTGCAAGGACGTCTATGAAAGTATGGGAAGATAAATTGGATCACAATTCATAATATGCAATACATAATGTGTCAATAACAAACTATCAAAATTAAGTCCTATACTCTATATAAAACCACGCAGACTTGTCAAGGTTCAACAACTGATGATATTTCTTTTACTGTATCATCTTCACACTATTTACATGATGAATTTCACAGAATTTATTACCAGTGGCCAAGTCATTTTAACTATAAGCAACACATTGACTCTGGCCTGTAGAAATTTAATTCCCATTTTAGAAAGATCTAGAAATTTGGAATAAGAGCTGTAAATGTTTACAAACTTCATGAAAGTTTGAGATTATTCTGGAAATTTTCATCACCCATTGGCTGTAACTGTACAATGTTTGAGGAGAAACAAAAGTATTTACTACATAAGGAATATCAGGCAACACAGACACTCTGATGGCAACTATTTGTTTCCTCATAATTTCAGTGTTGGTTGTGCAGACATGCAATTGACTATCAACTTATCCTTAATATCATTAATATGTAACCAATTTCACTAAGAAAAGTGTTAGCAAATTATCACAACTGTTTCCTTAGAAAGGAATATGAGTCCTAAACTAATACTCTAACAACCTTATTTTGGCAGTAATAGTAAAGACAATAAGAAGTAGAATCTGTAAAAGTAAAATACATATGCGTTATATTCACTTAAAAATTTATCTCTATTTTATGTGTGTGTGTATGTATTTATGTGTAATATTAGGGATATTTTGTATTTTTAAGATGACTTGAATCTACCATAGTGTTATACACCTGCAATTATCTATAATTCTAATTTATGAGGTTGGAGAACCTCTGAGACTAGAAGTTTAAAACTGTCCTATGGAAATAATTGAGATTCTGTCTAAACATAAATAGAAAATAAACAAACCAATGAAAGTTGTCTCAAAACAACATCTACCACTATTCTTCGTTGTGTTTGCTTCTGAAAAAGTTTTCCAATATGTAGACGCTTGGCTACCTGCTCATTGGACACAGAGACTAAAGAATTAAATCTCAACCCATTTAATTTGCCTTAAGCAACAGCACTTCATTTCTGCCAACAGAGCACTATTTATTCATAGTAGAATGACTTTATGCATTCAGCTTCACTATGCTACTTCAGTTATTAGTTTCAACAAGAATGAAATTCAAATACATAATGTAGAGTCCCTTAAAAGACAAGTGACTAATAAATTCTTTGTATGTTGATATATTGTCAGATAGGAAGAACATAGAAATTTATATATCATGAGTGAGAGAACAAAAATCATTATACCTACAATATGATTGCGAGATTATTGTATTTCTCACTCAGGAATTGCACAATCTTGGCACAGTGACATCATGGCTCATAACAAAGGGTCCCACAGAAGGAAAGCACATAGAAATCACAGCAGTGATGTTCAACAGCCACCAACCAGGATTGTTTACAAGGGCAATACAACCTTGTAAGATGGCAGAAAGAGCATAAAAACTTAGAAAGGTGAAGACTAAGACCAGGATACTTTGGGTGGCTCTGGATTCTGGGGATTTTCTGGAGGAAATATGGTTTCTGCGGATATGTTGAACCTTTTGCTTGTGTCTGTACAGAACGACAATCATAGTGCTACTAGATGAAATAATGATGAGAGAAAACAAAGTTTCAGGAAAAACAAAAAACGCTGTGTACAATAAGCCTGTAAGATCATCATGACCTACAGTGGAGCAGTATTTCATATCACTTTTCTGGGTCAGGTTATTGCTGTTCCTCTTTGTGTTCATATACACAGGAAAAATCAAATTCACTGAAATGTAGACAATCCAACAGAGGGAAGTGAAGAGGCCAATATGCTTTGAAGCTTTAAGTTTAAGACCATTCCAACAGGAGTCACTAGGACTGAGGGTGATGGCTTGGAAGACACTCAATAGACAGGTACTGCTGATGGACATGCTCCTGCCAAGTCTTTGAATATACAAAAGAAGTTTGCATCCAAAATCATTGATGGACCCTTTCATCCCCAAAGCTTGTATTGTCTCTAGCATTCCTTTGGAAAGCATAATCAAGGAGTTGGCTGTGAACAGGTGTATGAGAATTAAATCTGTGGTCTTTAATGTCTGTTTAATGTAGTAATGAATGAGGTAACAGGAAAGAAGAGAGAAATTTCCCAGAAGTCCTGTTGTGCTTTGCAGTAGGAACACTATTACTATTGCCAAATTTTTGAGATCCATTCTGTCATTTAGTGCTTTTATTCCTAAATTATGGCAAACAATAAAATCTATGATCAAAGTGAGGACTAGAACTGTTGTAGCATTTTTTGGTTGGTAAGAAAGAATTATATATGTTCAAGACTTCAAACCTATTCTGGGCATCATAGCAATATCCTAATCAAAAAATACTTCTGCAAAAATACCATGCTACTGTTACTGATGTTTTAAGAAACTTTTCTTCGAAATGTCAGAATTAAGAGTATGCTGGTATGGGTCTAACCTAGGTCCTCTGCATATATATTATGGTTGAATAGCTTGCTGTTCTTCCACTGCCATTGTCTGTTCCTGTCTTGATATATCTGGTTTTACTGTAGCATATTTTCTAGTATTTCATGGATATTCTTAGGAGACATGCTTTTTTTTTTGAGAGGAGATGAAGTAAGCATGAACCTCGAGGAATGGAGAGATAGAAATGAAATTAAAATATAAAATATAAGATAATAATAATAACAATAATAAGGCCAATTTGTATTGGGAGAAGCAATGGCCAGTAAGGAAGAATGAAAAGGATATTCCCTTCTAAATTCCATAATGACTTTCCATTTACAAGTCATAATAGGGGATAAACAGACTTTAATTAAATTCTTTAATGTAAAAGAAACTCATAAAATTTTTATCTGAAATTTATATCTAAAAAATAAGATGACTTTACCTACAATAATGTAAAAATTTCTTTATTCCTACATAATGCAATATTTATTATACAGTGAAATAAAACATATAGTCACTAATCATAAAGTGATACTTGAGAATTTACCCAAAGAATTAAGTCGCACTAAATTTCATAGAAAGAGGCAGGTATGACAATTCATGCTTGTTTCCATCGAGAAGAAACTAGAGAGAATAGAATCTTACTCAGGAAGCATTCTGTGCAGAATACTCTTACTAAACGAACAATAGAAAGACAGTATGTGAATCTTTTCAACATCACTCTCTAATAAAAAAAGCACTTTTAATAAAAGAGCAAATAAGAGATAAATATCTGTTTTTCTAATGTGATCCACTGTCTAATGTCATTGTAGTATAGGAACAGAGATGTAAAGTAAAATCTGTAGAAAATTTCCCTATTTGTATAGATGTAGATTCAGCATGAATCTTATACATAGACATTGTGATCCCATTGAAACAAGCATTTGGGAATGTGAGAAATTATGTAAAACAAAAAAATCCACAATTCACATGTTATTCATCCCACACTTGCAGCATTGCTTTCAAAGTTCATAATTTATGTATGTGTGAGTTATATAGTTTAACTTTAGACCTGCACACGTCTTTTGAGAGTTTACATAGTCAGCTGATTCTGACAAGATATTATTCTCTGCAGCAATTTAATTAAAAGTCTTCAAGATATTCACACAAAACAAATGGAAGAAAAAGTGGGAATTTATACATTATGATTCCACTTAGACAAAGAACAGCACAGACCAACAATGTTCCAATCTCTTACAACTTAAAATATGTTCATACCCATGTATATTCCTAATTTCACCCCTCATTACAAAAACAGCCAAATACTATTATCAGTGACATGATATAGAATTGTATAAATCTAATAGATAATTTCATATTTATTTGGTAAAGTATTTTACAAAATATCTCACTTTGTAATGTAAGCTGTACAGGAAATTTCTGCAAATCTCCTGCTTTGTTTTGGAGTCATAGGGTGCAATGTTTAATATTACATTGATTCTTAAATCTTACACAGGAAAAATATTGTTTGATACAATAATGTTGCCTAGAACTTATTACTTTAGTATGGAAATAACTCAGTTGCTAAAGTCCTTGCTTTGTATAAGAGAGGGCTCAAGGTTTGTATCCACAAGTCATTATAAAACAAAAACCTGTTTGCATTATTATACATTTGTCATCTTAGCTCTGGATTGTAGGTTTCAGAAGGAATCAGAGGGCTCACTGACTAACCAGCGTAGAATATTCAGTGAAATAGAGCCCAGATAGAGTCTTTGTTCAAAAAAAAATAAAGAAAGAAAGAAAAAGTTTTAAAAAAATTGTAAATGTAAAGAGTGTCTGGTGAAGAACAACTAAGCTTGTCCTCTGGCCAAATACATGCACACACACACACACACACACAAACTGAGTCTGTCCCTGAACTTATGTGTACTTGTTGATTGTCATACATGCATGTACATATACATTGAAAAAATTAAATTATTATTATTACTACTAGTTTATATTCAAATGCTTACATTTACTAGTATGTTGATTGAGTCAATCAATTAGAAATAGAATATAGTTTTGGAAATATATTAAAATATAAGACATTCATAGAATCTCAAGACTATACTTGCACTTTGTCTTTTTCCAACTTCTTAATCTCTTTTATACATATGGGCATGTAGAAAGACTTTTCTTTTCTTTTTTCTTATGAATAAAGTCTTATTTTTATTCATGTATCCCCTAGTTCAAACTCCCTTCCCCCTCCCGATCTCCTCTCCAATCCCAGTCCCTTTTTTTCTGGTTCTTCTATCCAGACTAAATACAAACTGCTCACCTGACTCTTTAGTGCAGAACTTTCTGTTCAGTGGGTACTTTGTGGCATCCAGAAATTCAGCACCATTATGATGGAGGCATTTTAACTGTGAAAAAAAATGTCTGTGGCTGTGACCTCAGCTCCCTTCTGAATTGTAGTTTTTACTTCTTTTTCAGTGACAATGACAGCTTTTGCTTTGGGAGTCAAGAACTTTTCCTAAACTTTTTTTCATATCTAATTACTAAAGCTGATTGTGAATTTCCTGTGTCTATAAGGAGAGTGTTGGAGAGGGTCTTATATTCTCATGTTCTCTGAAAAATGACAGTGACACAGGATCCAGACTGTGAAGGCATAGATACACCTTTACAAAACATTATTTCAGGCAAAGAGCAATTAATTTTTGAAGGCAGGGCTCAGGTCTAAGAAGAATCTAGGCAATATTTAAGAAATGATCCTGACAGCAAATAGATTCAAAGCTTGGGTTCATGTTAAAAGCTTAGCCAATAGTTTCCAAGAATTACTCCATCCCTTACACCTTTCTGCCATCCAGAAATGCTAAGACATGTAACAATGTGCTTATATGCTTTTTTTTTTTAATTCTTTCACCTCTAAGGTAGGAGCTGAATTCCTCCTCTGTGTGAAAACAAAGGATTTTGGCCCAGTTTTTTTTTTAAACCTGCCAAAAGAATAAACTGACCCCCCTGTGTTTGAATTGAACCTAGCTCCCTGGTGGTCTTTGGGTGTCTCTCAACATGGAAACAACAGACAATAAACAAAGTCTCTTGTGTTAAAGTCTTACAGAGGTTTATGCATTTCTATGTTCTTCAGTGAACAGTGATTCTTCTACAGAAAGTGAGGTTGATTATAAATTATCAGGTCCCAGAACTTCTCAGTGTTCTCATTCTGTGCAGAACTGAGTCAATACAGATTTCAAAGAAATCTACCAAAGTGTTTGGAAGAAGAAATCTTTTTCGTCTTTGTCACACTGCTCATTAATTAACTGGGATGACAATATAAAAATATGCTAGGAAGATTTACAAACATCACCCAACTACTTAATAAACTATGAATATAGCCCCCTGTTCATTAAAGAATTTATATGCAACAATTCTTCACACACCAATATATCCATGTGTTCATTAAATATTTCACAAGTGAAGGTTATCTTCTTAGTATAGGGTACCTGCGTGGGACTAACCTAGGCCCTCTGCATGCATATGACAATTGTGTAGCTTAGTCTGTCTGTGAAATTCCTAGCAGGGAGATCATGACCTGTTCTTGGCATGCTTAGCTGCATTTGGGAACCTGATCCCCATGCTGGATTACCTCTTGCAACCTTGATGCAAGGCAAGGAGCCTGGAACTACCTCAACTTGATGTGCCATGCTTTGTTCAAGCCCATGGGAGGCCTGTCCCTTTCTGAATGAAGAGGAAAAGTTGATGATGAGTAGGGGGTAGATGATAGTTGGAAGGATGGAACAGGAGAAGGGGAGGGAGGCAAAACTGTGGTAAGGTATGTAAAATACATAAATAAATAAAAATTATTTTAAAACTGGTGTAATTTTTATAAAAGCATTAAGTAAAAGATGAAGTAACCCACCATAATTTTGCTTATTTGCAAAATGTGCAGCATTATATTTTTGCAATTCGGAAGAAACAGCTAATGTAGAGGCTTACCCTTTGCTTTCTAGACAGTAAGTGCCCTTCTTTGAGAGACAGTAAATTAGGACAGCAGAGACCTAGATCTGTACAGTACACAGAAGACATCATTTCTGCTGATGAATATGTATGCCTTCAGTTCCCAGAACTTTTGAAATTTAGTAATTCACTTCAATAAAGTAGAAACCTAGAATGGTGTTCTGTCCAGGGTGAAAGTTTATTAGATGAAAAATTGTTGGTTTGAATGAGCAATGTGTTATTTCCTCATGAATTTGAACTCGGTGCTGTTATTTATACCATTTGTGAAGAATTGGATGATGCAATCTTTGGAGGAGAAAATGCTTTACTTAAAAGGATTTTGATAGTAAAATCCTTGTACAGTGGTAGTCGGCTCTCTACTTCCTGTTGTGTTTGAGGATGTGGTTACTCTGTTTCCTGCTTCTGCTGACTTGCTTGATGATTGTTGTTCTGTCTTCCTGCTATGAGGAATAGTCAATAAGGATACTAATGCTCACAAACTCTCCCATGTGTAAATTGTTTTATATTTTCAGAACAGCACCAGTAGAATAACTAATATGTAAGTTGTTACCAGACAGTGGAATCTTGTTGTAAAACTTCTGACCATTTTTTTTTATTGGAGAAATATGGAAGAGGTGTGAATTCTTAATTAGAAAAGCATATGGGAGCTGTAAGCAGAGTGTAATGTCCCCTTCTACCTGGAACCTTGAGAACTGTAGGGCTGAGAGCAAAGTGGACTTTAAAGGCTGGTTCAAGAAGTGTTAGAAGGTATGAGGGATTTTTAAAAGCAACCATAGAGAGGGTTTTATGTTATGGGAAACAAACTGAAGGCATGTAGTTTTCCAAATCCCATGATCCTAAATTCCCCCAAATTATTTTGTAGTTACAGGCTTTGTTGTATATCTACTAACCTTTTTTCTTCATTAGAAACAATATTTTCTCACCATGCCCCATTCCTTTTTACTGATTTTAACATGCCTATCCTCTATCAATTTGTTTTGGAAGCATTAGTATGAGCTGATTTTGTTTTATTTGTTTGTTTGGTGCTATTATAGAAGATTCTAGTTAAGAAATTGCCTGGAGTCACAGGAGAAAATTTGAACTGTGTTAAGACTTCTAAAGTTGTACAGAATTGCGATTTTTGTTGCAAGATATCCACGGGCCTGTGTCGAACAGGAGAAGGTGTCTTGTTGTGTGATACATGTCTGTTATAGGCTTTGTCATGTTTATGCTTGGGATCTTGTTGTTGGTGCCCTGTGGAGAGTTTATTAAAATGTGTAGATGGCAGATCCTTGATGGAAGGAGTGAGAGTTTATAGCATTACTATATGTGTATTGCTGTTATCTCTGCTTCCTATGTGGGTACAAATGAGATCTCTTGCCCTTCTGTTTTGGTTATTTGTTGTCACACTTCTCTCCCCTTTACGTTCTCCCTGTGTTATGCATGCTCCCTCTGGAACCATTAACCTAAATAAACAATACCTTCTACATGTCAGCTTGGTCATGATTTTTTACCACAGCAACAAATATTAATTTTCACATAGTCACTCTAACATGCTGCTCTTTCTCACCTTATCCTTTATTTTTCTATTATATTTATTACTTTCACTCACTGCTTAACTTGTCCTACCCCAGTTGCTTTTACTGATATGTTTTAAATAAAGTACCCATGTAATCAGTGTTTGAATCCATGGCTCATAACTCATGGTATCATTTAAGGAAGATCTTGCAGTTTTGTTTGTTTTGTTTTTTTAATCATGAAGAAAGTCATATTTTTTTTATCCATGTATGCCCTTGTTCAAACTCCCTTCCCTCTCCCACCCATGAGAGCTAAGAAGAAGCAGGTTATTCCAAGGAAGGACCATGTAGTAAGAACTTTGCCTCTTAACCCTTGGTGACTAGATTGATGTTTTCCATTGTTTTGGGATCTTGACTTAAGCTATTGTTGATTTTGCAGTCTCACCTGTGTGACTCTTTCTATTAACTCTTTAAAACATATGGCCAGTTCTTCAGCTGGAATTTTCACTTTATTCCATCTGTTACTTCTTTAGTTATAGTTAATCCAAGCTATTTAATACTAATACAGCTATAATGAAGGGTAAAGTTTCCCTTATTTCTTTTTCAGCCCTTCTATCTTTAGTGTATATAACGACTACTGATTTCTTTGAGTTAATCTTCTATCCTGCTACAATTGCTGAAGGTGTTTATCAACTGTAGCAGTTCCTTGGAAGAATGCTGTGGGTCACTTATGTATATAATTATATCATCTGCAAATAGAGATAGTTTCACTTCTTCTTTTCCAATTTGTATCCCCTTAATCTCCTTTTGTTCTCTTATTGCTTTAGCTAAAACCTCGAGAACTATATTGAATAGATAAGGGCAAAGAGGACATCACTGTCTAATTGCTGATTTTAGTGGGTTGCTTTGAGTTTTTCTCCATTAAGTTTGACGTTGGCTGTCGGTTTCTTGTAAATTGCCTTTATTATATTTAGGTATTCTCTCTGTATTCCTGAACTCTCCAGGGCTTTTATTATAAAGGAGTGTTGGATTTTGTCAAAGACTTTTTCAGCATCTAAGGATATGATCATGTGGTTTTGTTCCTTTAGTTTGTTTATATGATGGATAATGTTTACAGTTTTTCATATGTTAAACCAGCACTGCATTTCTGGGATGAAGCCTACTTGGTCATGGTGGATGATATTTTTATATATTGTTGTATACAGTTTGCTAAAATTTTGTTGAGAATTTTAGCATCAATATTCATGAAAGAAATTGGTCTGTAATTCTCCTTCTTTGTTGTGTCTTTGAGTGGATTGGGTATTAGGGTGATTGTGGCCTCATAAAAGAAGTTTGGCAATATTCTTTCAGTTTCTACTGTGCGAAATAGTTTGAGGAGTAATGGTAGTAATTCTTCTTTGAATGTCTGGTAGAATTCTGCACTGAAACCATGTGGACCTGGACTTTTATTTTTGGGGAAGCTTTTAAATTAATAGGTAATTTATCTGATCTTCATTTAATTTTGATAAATGGTACCTGTCCAGAAAGTTGTCCATTTCTTCTAGGTTTTCCATTTTTGAGGAATACAGATTTCCAAGATATAAGCTAAAAATTCTCTAGATTTCCTGGGGGTCCATTGTTATGTCCCCCTTTTCATTTCTGATTTTGTTAATTTGGACACTCTCTCTCTGCTTTTTGATTAGTTTGGATAAAGGCTTAGCTATCTTGTTGACTTTCTCAAAGAACCAACTCTTACATTCATTGATTCTTTCTTTGTTCTTTTTGTTTCAATTGTATTGATATCAGCTCTAAGTTTGATTATTTCCTGCCGTCTACTACTAGGTGAGTTGCTTCTAATTGTTCTAAGGCTTTCAGCTGTGCTGTTAGTTTTCTAGTGTGAGATTTTTCTAAGTTTTTTTTCATGTAGACATCTAGTGTTATGAATTTCCCTCTTAAAACTGCTTTCATTGTGTCCCTCAAGTTTGAGTATGTTGTGGATTCATTTCCATTAAATTCTAGGAAGAATTTGATTTCTTTCTTAATTTTTTCCTTGACCCAGAGGTGGTTCTGCTGAGTAATGTTTAGTTTCCATGAGTTGGTAGGCTTTCTTTGATTTTTGATAGTGTTGAACTCTAACTTTAGGCCTGGTTGTGCGATATATTAAAAGGGATTATTTTCATTTTTTTGTATCTGTAGATATTTGCCCTATGACCAACTATGTGGTTAATTTTGGAGAAAGTTCCATGAGGAGCTGAGAAATATCTATATTCCTTTGCATTTGGGTGGAAGCTTCTGTATACATCTGTTAAATCCATTTGCATCATAACCTCTGTTAGACTCCTTATTTCTCTGTTGAATCTCTGTCTGGTTGACCTATCCAGGGGTGAAAGTGGGGTATTGAAGCCTTCCAGTATTAGAGTGTGAGAATGGATGTGGGATTCGAGCTTTAGCAGTGTTTCTCTTACATAGGTAGGTGCCCTTATATTAGGGACATAAATATTCAGGATTGAAATCTCCTCTTGACCGATTTTTCCTGTGATGAATAAGTAATGACCATATTGGTCCCATTTAATTGCTTTTAGCTTAAAGTCTACTTTGTTAGATATTAGGATGGCAGCCCCAGCTTGTTTCTTAGGACCATTTGATTGGAAAATCTTTTCCCAACTCTTTACTTTTAGCCTGTGTCTGTCTTTGCGGTTGAAGTGTATTTCTTGTAGGCAACAGAAGGATGGCTTCTGTTGTTGTATCCATCTTGTTTATGTGTGTCGTTTTATAGGAGAATTGATTCCATTGATATTAAGGGATATTAGTGATCACTGATTGATATTTCCTGCTATTTTTGGTGGTAACGTTTTTGTATTTCCTTTCTCTGGAGTATTCTTATGTGGGGTTATCAATTGTTTATGGTTTCATGGTTGTATCTGGGGTCCTTAGGTTGGAGTTTTCCCTCTAATACTTTCTGTAGTGCAGAATAGGTATATAGGTATTGTTTCAGTCTGACTTTGTCATGAAATATCTTGTTTACTCCATCTATGATGATTGATAATTTTGTAGGGTATAGTATTCTAGTTTGGCAGCCATGCTCTTTTAGCATCTGTATAACTTCTGACCAAGCCCTCTTAGCTTTCATCGTTTCCATTGAATAGTCAGGTGTTATTCTGATGGGTCTGACTTTATAGATAAGTTGGCCCTTTTGCAGCTCTTAAAATTTTTTCTTTGTTCTATATGTTTTGTAGCTTGATTATTATAAGGTGCACTGACTTTTTTGGTGGGTCTTCTCTATTTGGTATTTTTTAAGCTTCTTGTATCTTTATAGGCATTCCTTTCTTCAAGTTAGGAAAGTGTTCTTCTATGATTTTATTGAATACATTATCTGTGCCTTTGAGCTGGTATTCTTCTCCTTCTTCTATTCTTATTATTCTCAAGTTAGGTCTTTTCATGATGTCCCAGATTTCCTGAACATTTTTTGTTATGGCTTTTTTCGTTTTGGTATTTTCTTTGATTGAGATATCTATTTGAGCTACTGAGTCTTCCACTTCAGAGATTCTATCTTCCATCTCTTAAACTGTGCTGGTTATGCTTGTATCTGTGGTTCCTACTTTTTTTCTTCAGGTTTTCTATGTCCATTCTTGCCTCATTTTGTGCCTTTTCTATTGCTTCTATTTCAGTTTTTAGTTCCTGGCATGTTTCTTTCATAGATTTGTTCATCTCTTCCAATTTTTTGATTGTATTTTCTTATATTTCTTTAAGGGATTTTTTTGTATCTTCTTTGAGGGCTTCGATGATCATCATAAAGGTATTTTTAGTGTTGCTTCCTTCTGCTTCCTCTTCATTGCTCAGTTCAGGTCATGTAGTTGTAGAACTGCCACTGTCTTCTGGGGTTACCTTGTTGTTCTTTATATTATTATATATATTTTTGCACTGTTGTCTGCCCATGGCTTGAGTCGATTGCAATTAGGTGGCTCCTGGTCAGTTGTGGCAAGAGGGCTTGTGTATCTCCCGTCACCTCTGAGCAAGGGGTCTTCTCAATGTTTGACTCTGATCTGGGCAAGGGTCTGAATTTCAAATCCTTAGTCTTTCTCTGCTGATGCAGTTGAAGCTGTATCACTTCTTTTAGGTTGCAGTTGTAGGATGCACTCACTGTCAGACTCTATTCCTGTCTGCTAAGGGGTGTGTTGAGACATGCACCACAGACAAAACCTGGTTCCAGAACCGGAACCTGAACCGGAACACATTTTTCCCTGGCAACGATTTAGGCTCTGGGGCCTGCTGACCTCACCTCACCTTTGGGAGGGGTCTGAGTCTGGCTTTCAGAGTCCTCAGTCCTTCTCTGTTGAAGCAGTTGGAGGCAGTGTGGCCACACACATTCCCTTGTCTTACCAGCAGCTAAGGGAACCCTCACAGCCAAAGTCTTTTCTGTCTGCTATGGAGTGTGTGGGGACATGCACTATAGACAGAACCTGCGGCTTCCTGTATTTTAATAGGCATTTTCTTCTTTAGGTTAGGGAAGTTTTCTTCTATGATTTTGTTGAATATATTTTCTGTGCCTTTGAGCTGCTATTCTTCTCCTTCTTCTATTCCAATTATTCTCGGGTTTGAACTTTTTGTGTTATGACTTTTTTGGTTTTAGTGTTTTCTTTAACTGATGTATCTAGCACCACTATTGAGAATTCCATTCCAGAGATTTCTCTTCCATTTCTTGGATTCTCTTTGTTATGCTTGAATCTGTAGTTGCAAGTCATTTTTTCAGGTTTTCTGTTTGTAGTTTTGTCTCAGCTTGTGTCATCTTTATTGCTTCTATTTCAGTTTTTAATTCTTGGCTAATTTCTTTCATCTGTTTGTTTTCTTTTTCTTGGTTTTCTGTATTTTCTTTCAGGGCTTTGTTCATTTCTTATAATTTTCTGTTTGTATTTTCTTCTCTTTCTTTAAGAGAGTTTTTTATATCCTCTTTTAAGGCTTCTATTAATTTCATTAAGCTTTTTATAAGGTCATTTTCTTCTATTCCGTCTTCATTGTTATTTTTAGGTCTGGAAGCCATAGAGCTGCTTGCTTCTTCTGTTGGTGTCTTGCTGACCTTTGTATTGGTGAATGTATTTTTGTACTGGTGTCAGCCCATTGTTTCCCCAATTCTCTCTTGGTTAGTTCTTGGTTTGTTTCTAGTGAGTTGTTGGTCTGAGGGCTCTTAAGGCTCTGAAGGCTCTTAATTAGCTATGTGCTCAGAGGGTTGGCTTTTAGCATGAGATTGCTGTGTTATGCCAGTCATTACCTCTTGACCTCTCACGTCTTAGCTATGTATTCAGGGACTTGACTGTTCTCCACTGCTATTACACAAGCCATGATCTGTGTGGGACGTGCTCCAGGTCAAAGGCAAGAAGCCATCTCAGGGCCCAGGTCTGAGTGGCAGAAGTCACCTTTTGACCTCAGATTTTCCTGCTGTGCTTCGCTGCTTCCCTGTAGCTACCATGCTAGTCCCTCCCTGTGCAGGCTCTGCTCCTCACTGAAGTTGAGTTTCTTACCTCAGGGTCATGTGCCCGGCTCAAGGGACCCAGGTGGTCCCCAGCTGCTACCCTTCCTGTTATGATCTGGGCAGGCAGTGGTCTGGGCTACTACTGCTGCAGAGTAGCAGGAGATCAGGGCACAGGTTCAGGGGTGGAAGTCACCCTCTCAATTTGTAACAATATTTAACACTGCTAATCTCGTCATTAAAATTTCTAGGGTTGGTTTTCTGGAATTTGTTTCTATTTATATGTACATTTTCTGCACACAGTATATCTGGGGACATTATCCTTCTTTTGGATGTGCTTCCAACATTTACTGTCTTAACAGACATCAGTATACCCTTATCTTATTGTCTTGATCACCTTGTCTGTTTAGATCTGAGACCTAAGACACACTACTTAAGATTTACATGAACAAGTCATTGCTTTGTTATACAGGGTACAACACCATGTTGGGATCACATCCATTTTGCATTTATAGGTACCACATAAACCTCAAACAACTATTAGAGTTTACATTAGATATTGCTTTCCACAAGTTTTATTTTTACATTTTTCAAATCAATTTATTGAGAATCTTATGCAATATACCTTTGTCATATTCAACCTTTCTTCCCTAAATTTTCTCAGATCTATTCTCACCTTCCTACCCCCAAACTTTATGTTTCTTCACTTTTAAGGCAATAGATTTCAATATATGTTACTTATGTACTCTTGGTTGTATTGCTGGGTGTTGTATTTGCTCAGCCTAACAGTGATCACATTGGTAAAACAAACCAACTTTTTTTCTCTTTTCAAGCAGCTATCAAATGTCAATAGCATTTCATGTAGTGTTGGACTTCATGTCTATTTCTTCCCTATACTAATACTAGAATATTATTTGACTTCAGTTTGTACATCCTTTTAGATATATAACTGTGAGTTTACATGTGCAATTGCATGAGTCAAAGAACATGAAGAAATCAAGCAAGTACTAACTAGTAAGCTTTATATGTACTGGTTATCTTTTATAGTGCTAGAAGTGATATGTTCTCTACTGAGTGAAAGAAAAAATAGGTATCACCTAGTGATTGTTGTAGAAAGTTTTCCCTGGCGCCCATTTGGGCCCAGAGGTTTGTAACCTGGTTTGCAGCAGAGGTTTGGAACCTGGTCCACTGCAGCTTTTGTCTCCCAAAGAAATGAATCAGACACTTATATACTTTATACTGTTTGGCCCATGTCTTAAGCACATTACTACCTAGCTCTTTCATCTTAATTCAACCCATTTCTACTAATCAGCCCACCACGTGGCTCAGTCCATAGCTGGCCTGTGTCTCTTACATGTCTGTCTTCTTTGGAGGTTGGATGGATACTGACTAACTCCACCCTTCTGTTACCTACCTGCCTCTGATTCTCCACCCACTTCTATGGTGCTGTGCATAGGCCAAAACAGTCCTTTATTTCCAGCATACAGAGAGCATTTACACCATAAGTCATGAATTCTATGATCTAGAAAATGAATGGTTTAAGAAGAAAGTCCCAATTATGCAAGAGAGGCAGAAGTAACCACACTACGATATGGTTCAAGGACTGCTCACAAAAGAAAAGTTTATAAGTAGCACAGTAATGCCTAAGAACCTGTGGCTGCCTAGGCCATCTTCTTTAAGGGAGAATATACTACTGTTAATCTGTGAACCAATAGTAGTATTAAAATAATCTTCTCTTAAATTATTATGCTGATATTAAAGGACATAAATGTCAGTATACTTAGATACTCTGCATTATTAAAAAGGTATAACTTATACTCTTACTGTAAAATTATAGTATTTTCATTCAGGAAAAACAAATTCTGGGAACAGTATTATCATAGTTCATGTTAAAGGGGCCTAAAGTAGGAAAACACATAGAAAGAATGGCTATAATATTTATTAGCCATTGACTGGGATTATGTGAAAGAACTATATAGCCTTGTAAGATGGAAGAAATGAATGAAAAATCAGAAATGTACATACCAGGACTAGAATGCTCTGGGTGGCTCTGGATTCTGGCATGGTTCTAGGGGAAGAATGAGAGCCGTGGATATGTTGAACCCAATTTTTATGTTCATATAGTATGATATTCATGAAGATGCTGGAACTGACCAGATGCACAGAAAACAGGACTTCAGGTAACACCCAAAACACCATGTACAGTGGTTCTATTATAGTATCGTGACCTGGAGAAAAGGAACATAATTCGAAACTTGTTTTTTTGTGTGTCATATTTTTGCTATTTTCTCTGGTGGATGGATACATAGAGAAAATTATATTCATCAACATGTGTAGTATCCAACAGAGGGAAATGGAGAAGCCCATGAATCTTGACATTTTTACTATGAAATCCTTCCAGCAGGAGTTCCTGGGGCTGATTGTGACAGCCTGAAAAAGACTCAAAAGACAGGTGGTGCTGATGGACATACTCCTGCCAAGCCTGAGAATATGTAAAATAAGTTTACATTATTGAAATTTATTGAAGAACTGACTCCACTCAAAAGCTCTTGTTATCTGCAGCATTCCTTTGGAGATAATAATCAAGGAATTGGTGGATTAAATCTGTGGTCTTTAATGTACCTTTGCTGTAGTAAAGGAGAAGATGGTAGAAAAGAAAAGAGAAATTTCCAAGAATTCCATGTGTACTTTGAAGTGAGAACACTATTCCTATTGCCAAGTTGCTGGACTCCATTCTGTCATTATTCAGCATTTTCCTTAAATTTTTATGACAAAGATGCCTCATAGTTTATTCATTCATTTAATATTTCTAGACTTTAATATGTTTGTGGTAGAATCACTTGAGCTCAAGATTGTACTCTTCAGTCTGAAACATAGAAAGACAATGTCTCAATACAAATATTGTATTAATATTAATAACTTTCAGCGAGCTGAGTGTGGTAATTCATGCATTATTTTTAACACAGCAGAGGAAGAGGCAGGCAAATATTTGTGGTTTTGAGACCAGCCTAGTCTACTAAGTAAGTTTCAGGACAGCCAGGGCTGTTACACATAGAAACCCTGTTTCCAATAACAAAACCAGATAAAAGAACATTTGACAGAATATGCATCTTATAGAAGGAAATTGGAAACACGGAATGCATGGGAGCTTCGTAATTTCCACCCACCTTGAGTACTTGGCCTGCTGAAGTGGCTGAATATGTGTTGTTAGGCATGCTGTACAAATATGTCATGGAAGATCTGTGAGGATAGAAATGCTAGTCATAATCACTGAAAAGTATTCCAAACTAAAAACTGCCATGAGACTGGGGACACCTTAAATTCAGTGATTTGGAAGTAGAATACAGCTAATGTTTAAGAATGGCAATAAGGCCAAGAACCCTCATTTAGTGACAATAACGTTGAAATGGTGTGAAGAAAAGTACCTATGATTTCATCTTTTCAGTGAATCACTTGGCCATCATTTTCCAATGTCTAAATGATTCTACTACTTTCCTGTGACTGCCATCTGTCTGCAGATCACAACATTTTTACAGAAGCCCACAGTATAGCCATATTTATTACATTAATCAAGTATTCTCAGTAACAAGTACTTGTTTAAGGATTCAATGTGTTAAGAGACTTTCCAATGTGTAATTGAAAACTTCAAATACAAGTGATAATATTCACTGTATAGAGAGTTGATTTGACATCTTCTATAATTTCTGTTTGATGTGGACAGTAGTATTCCTCTCATGAACAAATTGAGAATGAAAGAAGACTTGGTAAATGATTGTCTAAATGCAAATGGTAACTTTGGACAGTTTGGTGTCCTGAGAAATGGGGTCATGATCTGACAGTTTGCACAGATAGTCATATCATTTTGTGTTCATCTGCTATGACAGACATATTTTGAAATGTTCAACTGATACTCAGTTTATTTCTACTCCATTCTAAATTGCCAGTATAGTATAAAATACAGATTTCTTCTTATACACAGTATTAACAAAACCTGCCTATGTCTAAGTTGAATTTCTTTAGTGCAAAAAAAACCCAATTTTTATCTTTTTATCAAATTTTTAATGATTTCACAATAGAAATCATGGTGATGCCTCTTAAATGAATAAATGAGCGCTATTACTTTCATGAACTTGTTCAAAACTTATACTCATGTCTGAAACATAAAAAAGCACAGTGATAACATTGTGCTCTCTGGCTACTCTTCTAGCTTAGAAAATTTCTCATTTCTTTAGTTGAAAGGGTTTGCAAGTATTTTCAACCCAGAATCCCACCTCTGAACTTGAGCAATTGCCAGTCTTCCCTTCTTTACTCTGCTTTTGAGACTCAATACAAACTGCATACCTCACTTCTTTCCGCAGAAAACCTTCAGCTCAGTGTGAAGCTCCAGGAATGACAGTCAGCACTGTGGGAGGAAGGGAGGGCACAACTCCTAGATAAAGGTGCATAGCTCTGTTTCTCATCTTCCTGGGAACTACAATCTTCATCTCACTTGATTTGGAAGCTGATAACTTCAGCGAGGCATTTTTTCCTCTTGCTGATGTTTTGTATCTTGTGTGTGTCTCAAAAGAGACAAAATGTTTGGAGAGCCTCTTAGGATTTTATGATCACTGAAGGCTGACAAGGATGGAAGGTGCTGGAAACATCAGGGTTTGATGTGTTAGAGTGTTACAAGAAATCTGGTGTGTCTGATTGGACTCTAGCCTTCTCTGAGTGCTTCTACACAAATTAGTTTTCTGAAAGTTAATTTCCATGTCCCACAGCTGTTCCATTGTATATCACTCAGCAATGAAGACTTAGTCAGGAGTTCAGAGATAGCTAATGAAGTACCAATAAGAAGGATAAGCACATCATCTTTTGCACTGAAAACTATTTTCCTCTTTGTACAACATTTTACAAATTAAATAGTATTGGGGGTGTTAGGAAAATCACAAATATCTCCCCAGCAATGCTAAGAAGGCAGAGCCTTATTCCTATAAATTTTTTATATGCAACTACAATACCTAAAATATGCCACCAGTGTTCATTAAAAGTCACATAATGCAGGCCTGTCTTCTTAATAGGAAATGAAATAAAAACATGAGAAGTCTACTGTTCTTTCTTCTGCAAAAATTAATAACCATTCTTTTTTTAGAAATTGGTGAGTAAACCTAAAACCTTAAAGTTTAGATGTGCTCTCTCCACTAAGAATTTCCATGTTAAAAGTCTAAGCTGGGATAAAATTAGGTTACACTCTGAATTCAGAATTATTTCCTACCCTCCTACTGCCCTCAGGTTCCAGATCTCCCTGAAATTCAATAAATTCACTAGAATAAGTTAGATTCACAGACATTGTAATTATGTTCACAGCTTATTACAGGTTTGTTAACTTAATTAAAATAAGTCAAAGAAAGAAGCAAAAGTATGGCACAAATTCTAGTAGTTATTTAATGAAAACTCAGAGCTGTCTTTTGCTGAAATATCAATGAGAGGAAACAGCACAGTCAAGTCTTACCCAGCCAACTTCTCAGGCCAAACAGCATAAATGGAATCTTCAGGCATCTAGATGAACAAATTCCGGAGAGAAAATAAAGAAAATCATGAAAGAGAAAACAGGTAAAATAAACTTTACAGGAATTAAAGTTTGAAATAGAACCAATAAAGAAGGCACAAACTGAGACAAATCAAGAAATAGCAATCTAAAAAAAAAAAAAAAAAAAAAAAAAAAAAAAAAAAAAAAAAAAAAAAAAAAAAAAA
>PVIH01015450.1:0-49622 GCA_004025045.1 Sigmodon hispidus | reverse complement strand
GAGCACTTTTTCAGGTGCCTTTCAGCCATTCGTAGTTCCTCTGCTGAGAATTCCCTTTTTAGATCTGAACCCCATTTTTTGATAGGGTTATTCAAGGTTTTGGGATCTAAATTCTTGAGCTCTTTATATACCTTAGAGATCAGTCCTCTATCACTTGTAGGGTTGGTGAAAATCTTTTCCCATTCTGTAGGCTGGTGTTGTGACACACTTTCTTCAACAAGAGTACAACATTTACTCAAACAAGGCCACATCTCCTAATAGTGCAACTCCCTTTAGGGGTCAATTTTTTTTTTTTCAGATTACCACATTGGACTAATCTTGTCTCTCCTTAGGAAAGATTTTATAAAAATATTAATAGTACTACTCCAAAAGTAGTCAAGACTCATATTCTCAAAGCATATGTGTATCTAAGCATGTAATAGCTTCTATGATATCACTGTTGGAGGAACATGCACATACACACACCACCTATACCTATATACATGTTTGTTAGTGTCTATCTAATAAAAACAATACATGAATTTATACAAGTAATTCACAACATGGTTCATTCTGTAGGTGTGGTTTGGATATTCAGCATTCATATGTTAAATCCTAAGGTTCCATATACTAAAGGCTAGATCCCCAGGGAGACATTATAAGAGATGATACAAGTTTTAAGAGTGGGAAGTTACTGGGTCATTGTGGCATAAGGGATCCTGCTACACTATCTCAGTGCTTTTGATCAAGATATGACTATTTGCATCTACATGTGCTCCTGCATGGTGTGTCCCTTTGCCTTCCTCACCAGAGAATGAAACAGTTCTGCTACATGCCTGAACTTGAATTTGGGACCTCCATATAGAGCTCAAAAACCTCCTTCTTCTGAGTTAGCTGTTTCTGGTATTCTGAGTGGTAAGACATACTTGATTATTTTCTTTTATTTGTAACTGCTTTTCCTGATAGCAAGAAACTTGAATGTCATTGTCTGTCATGTATAAATATTGTCTTGTTCAATCTTAATATGTAATGTAGTTTCATGTATAAAATATTTTTTAATGAATTTGCCAGCTGGAGCATATTAGTTTCCTGTGGCTCCTGTAGTAAATTATCCCAGTAGTTTTAAATTGAACAGCATTCCGGAGTTTGTAGTACAGAAATTTGTTTTAGTAGGCTGGAAACAAGATGTGAGGAAGCTCCAAAGGAAAACTGAAGTAAAATCTAAAACCTACACAACTGGCAGGAAACTCAAACAGGGTTTTTGTTGTTGTTATTGTTGTTTGTTTGTTTGTTTGTTTTGTTTTGTTTTTCAAGACGGGTTTTTCTGAGTAGCTTTTGCAGCCTGTCCTGGAACTCACTCTGTAGACCAGGCTGACCTCTGTAGACCAGGCTGACCTCGCACTTGTACTCAGAGAGATTCTCCTGCCTCTGCCTTCTGAATGCTGGGATTAAAGGCACACCACCACCACTGCCAGTTTCAAACAGGGTTTTTTAATGAGTTCTTGAAACTAAATTTCCTTTCCATTGGGCAACCAGGAATTTTGCTGTTAAGATCTGCAATTGATTGGATAAGGCCCACCCACATTGTGGGTAATAATTTGCTTTATACAAAGTCTACTGATGTCAGCATTCATCACAAACCAATTTGGTGGGCAACACTTGGGATTCCAGCTTCTCTGGAGGCTGTGGGTGGAGGATTACTTTAGAATTTAGCAGTTTGGAAGGAACCTGGGTAACATAACAGGACCTGATTTCTTTAAAGAGATGGGGGGCTGGCGGTGGTGTCATTCACCTTAAATCCCACTACTCTAGACAATACAGAGGCAAAGATGGGGTATCTCTTTGGCTATTTCTTCGAGTTCAAGGCCAGTCTGTCGTACATAGTGAGTCCCTGACTGCTGACTGGCTTGGCTACATAACAAGATCCTGTCTAAAAAAAAAAAAAAAAAAGAAAGAAAAGAAAGAAAGAAAGAAAAGAAAAGAAAAAAAGGGATTTGGCCATTGGTTATCATATCTAATTAATAAAATTACCTGTCACAGTATGCATCTCCAAATTTCTCTCTGTTCTATGTAATGTACATGTGTTCTTTCTGTATATTAAATCTCCTTTGCTTCCCTTTTATAAGACTGTATGCAGTACCTTTAGGATCTGTTCAATAATGATTCAGACTATCTCCCTAGCTCAAGATCCTCAAGTTAATGATACTGCCATATACAGGAACATTCACAGATTCCAGGAAACAGGTTGTCTATATTTTTGGGGAAGGACCCATTTTTCAACTCTAGGCACAGTATCTTTTAATCCCCAGTCTTGTTAAAATACATGTTTTCCATGGTTTTTAGTCAGTTCCTTATCTCCATTACACTTTGAGCATGATTATATTATTGACTTATCTATGGATGGATTCATTTATCTTCTACATTTCACCTTTGCCAAACCAATTTCCAGCTTGATTTTAAGTTTTTGTATTTTTGTCATTTTTGCTAGTGAGTGTTAGTCTTTAATAAATGAGCCATCTCTCCAGTCTTGTTTTCTAAGATTTAGTTTTATTTTATCCTTATTAATATTTTGCTCACATATATCTATAGGTACCACATGTGTGCCTGTAGAAGGCAGAGACAGCATTGGGTTCCCTAGAACTGGAGTTACAGACCATTTTGAGCTGCCATGAGGGTGCTGGGAGCCCAACCAGGTCTTTTGAAAGAGCAACAACTGCTCTTAACCACTGAGCCATCTGGCCAGTCCCAGTTTTATAATTTTATAGGCAGTAAACTTTCTTTTTTATGGCATATAGTTTTATGGGTTTTAACAAAGACCCCTGTATCCACTTCCACCGTTCCACACAAAGCAGTTCTGTCACACCAAGTCCCTTTTCAGTCAGCTCCTCTTTCTACTTACAATGCCTGGAAACAAGCATCTGTTCTCTGTCTCTTTAGTTCTGTCTTTCTCAGAATGTCATATCTGACACAGAATACATGTCCTTTGGGATCTGGCTTCTTTCATATAGCAAAATGCATTTACACTTTATGCACAATATTATAAAGTAATAGTTTATTTTTATTGCTGGATATAGTCCACTGTAAATTCATAGCATAGCTTATCTGTCAGCCTGTTGATAGGAGAGAGGGGGCTACTTTAACGGCTTTTGTAACTCTGGATGTCTATAAATAAAGCTCCTATAAGTATTCTTGTTTAGGATCTCTGTGGATATCTTAGTCTATGTGTACTAGAAGTTGACTGTTAACTGGGCAGCATATGAACAGATACTTGTTTCTAGAAGTTTCCCATCAGCTAGGAAGCTTATAAACAGATACTTGCTTCTCATAGACTTGGAGGCTGGGAAAACCATGTCCAACACACGGGAGATGTGGTGTCTGGTGGAGGTTGGCCCTCTAGCCATGTATGATCCACTTTAGCTGTGCCATCATATGGTAGAGAAGGTCTGTCTGCTTCAGAAAAACTCTAATCTGATGATAACTCTCATTCCCTATCATCTCTGGGGTTAAGATGTCAGTATGTGGAATTTACAGGGATATATGCCTTCTGAGCAATGAGTGTGTATTTCACATCAGTAAGTGCCTGGGGGTGTCTTCCAAAGTGATCGTATCATTTTGTATCCCGCCGGCGTGGTGTGAGCATTCCAGCCTTGACAGCACTTAGTATTATCAGCTTTAAATTTTTCGATGCCATTTGACTAGAAGTGGTGATGCATGTAGAGCTTGAAAGCCAGAAGCAGCAATGTTACATGCTCCAGGCCAGCCTGGGTTCAACACAGACTTCAAGACATAGTTTACTGAGATTTTTCATTTTGAATGACTTTAAATTTTCTTTTTCTGTATCAATCCAACCTCTCCATCATTTTTTTTAAAACTTTTATTGTAAGTGACATTGACTTTTTTTTAAGACATGGTCTTTCTGCATAGTCCTGCTGTCCTGTAACTTGCTATGGTAGACCAGGCTGGTCTGAACTCCCAGAGATCTAACTGCCTCTCCCTTCCAAGCCCAGTTGACATTGATTTCTTTTTAATGTTGAGGGCTTTACAAAGTTAGTATTTTTAACTCATGAAAATTTAGATTCTGATTTAGTTGTTTTTACCCATTTTTTGTTTTTAATTTCATAAATGTATACTCATCATCTTCTACCTTCTCTTTCTTTGTTTTAGGTTTAATTTTCTCTCTTGCTTTAGTTTCTTTTGTTTTGAGAGAGGGTCTCACTAAGCAGCCCTGACTGACCTAAAACCCCTTATATGGACCAAGCTCTCCTAGAACTCACAGAAACCTATCTGCCTATGTCTTAAAAATCTTACGGGATGGGCCAGGCAGTGGTGGAGTAAACCTTTAATCCTAGCACTCAAGAGGCAGAGGCAGAGGCAGAAGGATCTCTGTGAGTTTAGAGCCAGCCTGGTCTACACAGTGGAGGGCTACAAAGTGAGATTCTCTATCCAAGATAGATAGATAGATAGATAGATAGATAGATAGATAGATAGTTTTAAATGGGAGATTTAAAAACCTCCACAACATATCCTACTGTAAAGTCAGCCTGCCAGAATAAGAGGCCAATGACTTTGGAAACAATTACAGAAATTATACCAACAGATGCCCAGAGTCCACTGCTGAGCCCATCTCAAGTATTTTCTTCTTTGTTACTATGTTCTAACCTTAACACTTTCCTGGATTCTTTCTAAAGGGTTAAGTTTCTTTTCTGAAATGATCAGTCCAATCTTGCATGTTGTCTGTATTTGAAATGATAATCCTAGCACACTAATCATTGCATCTTTAATTTTATTTTTAAATTTATTTATTTATTTAGTATGCCTACAGTGTTCTGTCTGCACGTATGTTTGCAGGCCAGAAAATGGCACCACACCTCAATTCATATGGTTGTGAGCCACTATGTGGTTGCTGGAAATTGAAGTCAGCACTTCTGGAAGAGTAGCCAGTACTTTTAACCTCTGAGCTATCTCTCCAGCCCTCTTTTTCTTTCTTTCTTTTTTTAAGATTTATTTATTTACTATGTATACAGTGTTCTGTCTGTATCCGTGCAGGCACCAGATCCCATTACATATGGTTGTGAGCCACTGTATGATTGCTGGGAATTGAACTCAGGACCTCTGGAAAAGCAACCAGTGCTCTTAACCACTGAGTCATCTCTCCAGTCCCCTTCCCCTTTTAATTTTCTTAACAGTTCCAATGTCTACATCAAAACTAATTCTTATAATTGCTTGTTAGGTATTTAGCAAGATCTGTCTTGTTAACAATTTCCAGTTTGTAGAAAGGTTGTATTAACTGTAGTCATGTTGTACTAAATAGATGCTTCATTCTATTTAACTGAAATGTTGTACCTTTTAGCCAACATCTCTTCATTTCTCCACCTCCTTTCTTCCTAGCAAGCACCATTTCATTCGTCTTTGATGACTTTGTTTTTTTTAATTTTTCTATGAATAAGTGACAAATGTTGCCGATGTTTGCCCCATGTGCCTAGTTCATTCTCCTTAGCATATTGTCCTTCGATTGTCACAAACAGAACATTTTCTTCTTCTAAATATTTCACTGTATGTGTCACCGTGTCACCCTTGCTTTTTTCATTCAAGTCACTGAACATACAGTCTTTATGTATGTATGTTCTCAGTTATTAGAAGGTGCTACAATGAAAGCTGTGTGCTGATATATTTTTCCTACTGATTTTATTTTCCTTACATATATTTAAGTGACATTTCTAGTGAGTAGTTCTATTTTTATTTTTTAAAAGCACTTTCTTACTATTTTCCATAATGTTTATACCACCTTACTTTCACTCCAACGTGGACACAAATTCCCTTTTCTTCACACATTTGCTAACACTTATTATCTTTGATCTTTTGATAAGACTCAGGTTGGAGCAGCCTTGGATGACCTAGAGTCTGGGATCATGGACAATGGCTTGGTGTTAAGGAGGACATACATAGGGGATCTAAAAGAATGAGCTTTGAGCCTGAGGCAGCCTGGGTTAGTCGGTGGTGGGGCAGGTCTGTAGCTCAGACCCCTAGAGTCTAGGATGAAGATGTGGAGTTGCCAAGTTAGCCTGGAACCAGGGTTCATAGATGTGAACCTGGAAGTGTGCTCAGTAGCAACGTTGAATGTTCACTATGGCCTCTTTCTTCTGCATTCTGAATTCTTTATCTCTGGAAGTATTTATCTTTGACATTTAACTTTAGGCAGGAATTTGAAACTCTTATACTAAAGTAGTAGGTTTACTTATATTGGATGAACCTTCTTTAGTGTTCCCAAACCATAAGGCTATGCAGAGACCACTTGGCTTGATTGCTATCGAGCACTTGATTCAGGATGAGTATTAAAGCAATTCACTAGTTAACTGAATTTTTCCCTCAGCATTCTGCTAGAATTTAGGCAATGTAAATGATATCGGATTTAAAGCTTGGGAATAAGATCTGCTTGTATACTGTAGCACTGGTGCACTCTGGATGATTCAGGAAAGGAGATGTAAATGCTGTTGACAGAGTAGCTTGGAATGTGTGGATCCATGATGCCAAGAGCAGAAAGCCTTCACTACCCTGCCGATTCGGGGTTGTGAATCTTTTTGATGAGTGCCAAATACAAAGGTTATTTGTTTTAAATTTATTTCAGTTGAAAAGGTATTAAGATTTCAGGTGCTGGAAGTATGCTTATATGGATGTGTGAACATACATGCATGTGCATATGGAAGCCTGAGGACAACCTCAGAACCTCGGGTGTTGTTCCTCAGGTTGGTTCATTTCTGTTCCTTCTTCCTTCATTTTTGGACAGGGTCTTTTGCTGTCTCACAGTTCACCAAGAAGGCTAGACTCACTGGCCACCAAGTCTGGATGCACACCTCCACACCCAGCCTCTTTTACAACTTGGTATCTGTCTCCCAGCTGTTTTTTAAAATAGTTTCACAATGTATTCCAAGGTGCCTTGAACTTGTGATTTCTCCACCTCTGCTTTCTGAGCAAGGATTTTAGGCATGTGCCACCACTCTCAGTAAACTTTCTGATCTTTTGAAGGAATGAATACAAGTGATACATAACCCAAAGACAGTAAAGCTGGCATGTTGCTGCTTTCCCTTTGGATCTCATTTCCCATCATGTGACCTGCCTCAGAGGCTCAATGGCTCATTTAGAAATCTCTCCATCGCCTCCCTTACATTTTGTTCTTGATTTCTCCAAAGTTGACACGAGTCACATGTAATCAAATCTGTGCTCCTGGTGGACAAGCCTTGTCCTAATAGCCTCTGACTCACAGCCACGTTGTCCTCGGCTCAGTGGTTCCTTCTAGAACATCATATCTTTGTAAGGCATGATTAATGTTCTCAGAGAAGCATCACACCTATTATCTAAAAGAATTAAAAGCCACACGTGCTTATGTATAACTCATTTTTAACCATGTCAAGACAGAAATATACAGGAAGATCAAAATGAAAAGTGTTTACAATAAATTACTTTCTATGATGTTACTGTTTTTATTTATTTTTATGTAGTCATAAAAATACTAGGCAAATACCCTGTCAGTGAGTTACTTTTTATTTTTATGTTTAATTATAAAATATAAATTAAACATTAGTGTTCTTGTATTCATACTACATTTCTAAGGTCATTATGTTTGCATAAAAATGTTTTTAATAGAAAATATAATTACTTAAAAAAAACTTTAAACCCTCCCAATATTAATTTTAATTAATCCCTTTAGTTCCCTCTTATCTGTGGTGTAATTTTTCATGTTTTCAGTTTACTGCAGACAACCATAGCTGAAAATATTAAATGTAAATTCCATTAATAAACAGCAAGTAAGCTTTAAATGGCAGTCCCCTATTCTGGGCAGCTTGGAATGTCACATCACCTGCTTCTGCCTCACTATGGATGAATCAATCATTCCCTTGTCCAGCGCATCCCCTATGGGCAAACTCTCTTAGTTCTTCATTTTCTTAGAGATAAAGGGGTGGCAGCCACATAATATCATAATACATAGTTACAAATGTTCCACTTTGTTACTGTTGCTGATAATCTCTTTATGTGCCTAATTTATGAATTAAATTATAGCTTGATGTGATATAAATGTGATCATTTATATCCCTTAATATCAATGGATTCAATTCACCTATAAAAAGACACACCCTAACATGATGGATACAAAATAGAAGCCATCCTTCTGCTGCATACAAGAAACACAGCTCAACTTCAAAGACAGACACAGGCTCAGAGTAAAGAGTTGGGAAAGATTTTCCAATCAAATGGCCCCAAAACACAAACTGGTGTTGCCATCCTAATATGTAACAAGCTGGAGAGATGGCTCAGAGGTTAAGAGCACTGATTGTTTTTCCAGAGGTCCTGAGTTCAATTCCCAGCAACCACATGGTGGCTCACAACCATCTATGATGGCATCTTGTACCCTCTTCTGTATACTGTATACATAATAATTAAATAAATCTTTTTAAAAAATTAGACTTCAAGCTAAAATCAAAAGAGACCAGGACAGACATTACTTATTCATCTCAGGAAAAATCAATCAAGATGAGATCTCAATCCTGAATATTTATGTCCCTAATATAAGGGCACCTACATATGTAAAAGAAACACTACTAAAGCTTAAACTCCACATCAAATGTCACACTCTAATAGTGAGAGACTTCAATACCCCACTTTCATCCTTGGATAAGTCAACCAGACAGAGACTCAAAAGAAAATTAAGGAGTCTAACAGATGTTATGATGCAAATGGACTTAATAGATATTTACAGAACCTTTCACCCAAACACAAAGGAATATACATATTTCTCAGCACCACATGGAACTTTCTCTAAAATTGACCACATACTTGGTCATAAAGAAAATATCAATAAATACAAAAAAATGGGAATAACTCCTTGTACCATATCAGATCACCATGGTCTAAAATTAGAGTGAGATCAACAACAACAAAAATTACAGAAAGCCTACAAATTCATTGGAACTAAACATTACTCAACTGAATCATCTTTGGGTCAAAGAAGAAGTTAAGAAAGAAATCAAAGACTTCCTAGAATTTAATGAAAATGAATCCCCAACATACCCAAACTTATGGGACACAATGAAAGCAGTCTTAAGAGGAAAATTTATAACACTAAATGCCTATATGAAAAACCAAGAAATCTCACACAAGAGACCTAACAATTCAGCTGAAAGCTTTAGAACAATCAGAAGCAAACACCTAAAAGGAGTAGATGGCAGGAAATAATCAAACTTAGGGCTGAAATCAGGACAATGGAAACAAAGAACAACACAAAGAATTAATAAATCAAAGAGTTGGTTCTTTGAGAAAGTCAACAAGATAGACAGATCCTTATCTAAACTAATCAAAAGGTAGATAGAGAGAGTATCCAAATCCACAGAATCAGAAATGAATAGGGAGATATAACAACAGACACCCAGGAAATCCAGAGATCATATGATTATCAGATCACACTTTGAAAATTTATACTCTACTAAAATGGAAAGCCTAAAAGAAATGAACAGCTTTCTGGACAGGTACCAATTACCAAAATTAAATCTAGAGCAGATTCAAGACCTAAACAGACCTATAACTCCAAAGGAAATTGAAGCTGTTATTAAAAGTCTCCCAAATAAAGCCCAGGACCAGATGGTTTCAGCACAGAATTCTACCAGACATTCAAAGAAGAACTAATACCAATACTCCTCAAACTATGTCATGCCATAGAAACTGAAGGAACACTGCCAAACTCTTTTTATGAGGCCACAATCAGCCTGATACCCAAGCCACTCAAAGATGAAACAAAGAAAGAAAATTACAGACCAATATCCCTCAAGAACATCAATGCAAAAATTCTCAATAAAATTCTGGCAAACAGAATCCAACAACATATCAAAAAAATCATCCACCATGATCAAGTAGGCTTCATCCTGGAGATGCAGGGATGGTTCAACATATGAAAAACTGTGAATGTCATCCATCATATAAACAAATTGAAAGAAAAAAAAAAACCACATGATCATCTCATTAGATGTTGAAAAAACCTTTGAGGAAATCCAAAACTCCTTCATGACAAAAGTCTTGGTGAAACTAGGAATAGGGGAGAAATATCTAAGTATAATTTATAAGAAGCCGACGGCCAACATCAGACTAAATGAAGAGAAACTCAGAGCAATCCCACTAAAATCAGGAACCAGACAAGGCTGCCCCCTTTCCCCTTATCTATTCAATATAGTTATCAAAGTTCTAGCTAAAGCAATAAGAGAACAAAAGGAGATTAAAGGGATACGAAGTAGAAAAGAAGAAGTGAAACTATCTCTACTTGCAGATGATATGATTATATATATAAGTGACCCACAAAATTCTACCGGGGAACTCCTACAACTGATAAACACCTTCAGCAATGTAGCAGAATACAATATTAACTCAAAAAAATCAGTAGCCCTCCTATATGCTAAAGATAAAAGGGCTGAAAAAGAAATAAAGGAAACATCACCCTTTATAATAGCTGCAAATAGCATTAAGTACCTTGGTGTAACTATAACCAAAGAAGTAACAGATCTGTTTGACAAGAACTTTAAATCACTGAAGAAAGAAATTGAAAAGGATATCAGAAAATGGAAAGATCTCCCATGTTCCTAGATAGGTAGGATCAACATAGTAAAAATGGCAGTCTTACCAAAAGCAATCTACAAATTCAATGCAATTCCCATCAAAATTCCAACACAACTTTTTACAGACCTTAAAAGAGCAATACTCAATTTTATTTGGAATAACAGGAAAACCAGGATTGCCAAAATAATTTTGCTCAACAAAAGAACCTCAGAAGGCATCACCATCCCCAACTTAAAGTTATATAAAGAGCTACAGTAATAAAAACAGCCTGGTACTGGCATGAAAACAAACTTGTGGGTCAATAGAATCAAATCGAAGACCCCAACATTAACTCACACACCTATGAACATCTGATTTTTGATAAAGAGGCCAAAAATATCCAATGAAAGAAAGATAGTATCTTCAACAAAGATGTTGGAATAACTGGATGGTAGTGTGTAGAAAAATGCAAATAGATCCAAACCTATCACCTGGCACAAAACTCAACTCCAAGTGGAACAAAGGCCTCAACATAAACCCAGCTACACTGAACATGATTGAAAAGAAAGTGGCAAATACCCTCTAAGGCATTGGCACAGGTGACCCCTTCCTAAATATAGCACCAGTAGCACAGACACTAAGTACAACAATCAATAAGTAGGATCTCCTGAAATTGAGAAGCTTCTTTAAGGCCAAGGACACAATCAATAAGATGAAATGACAGCCTACAGAATGGAAAAAGATTTTCACCAACCCTACAAGTGACAGAGGATTGATTTCTAAAATGTATAGAGAACTCAATAAACTAGAGCCCAAAGCCCTAAATAACCCAATTAAAAAATGGGGTTCAGAATTAAAAAGGGATTTCTCAGCAGAAGAATTATGAATGGTTGAAAGGCACTTGAAAAATTGCTCGACATCTTTAGCCATCAGAGAAATGCAAATCAAAACAACTTTGAGATATCACCTTACACCTGTCAAATTGGCTAAGATAAAAGACACAGATGACAGCCTATGCTGGAGAGGTTGCAGAGCAAGGGGAACACTCCTCCATTGTTGGTGGGAGTGTAAGCTTGTTCAGCCACTCTGGAATGCAGCATGGCAGTTTCTCAGAAAACTGGGAATCAATCTCCCCAAGGATCCAGCAATACCACTATTGGGCATATACCCTAAAGATACACATTCGCACTCCAAAAACATTAGCTCAACTATGTTCATAACAGCATTATTTGTAATAGCAAGAACCTGGAAACAACCTAGATGTCCCTCAACTGAAGAATGGATTAACAAACTGTGGTACATCTACACAATGGAATACTACTCTGCAGTAAGAAAAAATGATATCCTAAAATTTGCAGGCAAATGGATGGACTTGGAGAATATCCTCCTGAGCGAGGTATCACAAACTCAGAAAGATAAGCAGGGAACGTACTCACTCATTAGTGGACTTAAAACAAAAAACAAACAACACCCAAACTGCAAACCACAACCACTGAACAGCTTGGGATCTGAAGCACCTTGGAGCCCATTCCCTCCAGAGGAACACCTAACCCAGTTCTGATATTAGGATGAGAAAATCAGACTTGCCTGGAATGGATGCTGAGCTAATCCACCTGGGGACCTCTTGCCCTCTCTGAGGAAGGGATGAGGGGGATGGGGAAAGAGAGGCTAAAGACTGACTGGGAGGGGTCGGGAGGGGGAAGGGTGTTTCAACAAGGAAATACATGAGTAAAAAAATGAGACTTTATTTTATAAAAAGAAAGAAAGAATGAACGAACGAAAAGACACCCCTCCCCAAAACAAACAAAAACAGAATTATCACTATTTAAGTGATTTGAATGTTTGGGGAAGAAATCTTATGAAGAAAACAAATTTACTTTTTAAAATTTTGTTTATTTTTTGACAATTTCATATATTTATACTGTCTTAGGTTTTCTGTTGCTGTGCTAAAGCACCATGATAAAAATCAATTTGGAGAAGAAAGAATTTATGTCATTTTACAGTTTGTAACCCATTATCCAGGGAAGTCAGGGCAGGAACCTAGAGGTAGAAACTAATTCAGAGACTGCGGGTGGGGGGGGACACACGGACAGTGAGGGGACTTGAAGGGGGATATTGCTTGCAGGTTTGCTCTTCATGGCTTCCTCACTCTGCTCTTATAGAGCATCCAGGAGTGTGTCCCATTTAAGGATGAGAACTCCAGAGTACTTTTTCCCCACACTTTGACAAGCTATAAGTCTGCTGCATAGAGGAGCTCCTCTGATGAGAGACAAGAGTTGTGCTATTCTCCAGGTATAAGGATAACTTTTTAGAAGGTGACTTGACATCATTTCTCTTTAGGGCAACAACAGTAATAGGGCTTAGGACCTCCATAACCACAAGTATTTGACCAGGTCTATAGTAATAGCTCCTTAAGTCCAATTAGAAAGCTGTTGAGGCTTAGGAACCACTGGGAGGAAAGACTGTCAGAGTCAGGGGAACAGGGAGTTGGCTGTGAGATTGTGTCTCCTACATACTGTCTTATCAACATTACTGCCTAAACATAAGCTGAACAAGAATAATAATACCAATATACATGTTAACATAGGTAAGGGTGCAGAATGTGAATGCACAAGATCTCAACCCTGTACAGAGAACAACAGGCAACGAAGGAAGGGATGCCGAGAGCAGGAGACACTGTCTTCCCTGTGGCAAGAGCATAGCAACCAGCTATCTAATATGATATTGTCAACCCTGGAAACATAAACATAGAGGTAACATATCCAGACTGAGCAGGTTGTAATATGTACTCTGTAAATACAATATACACACATGTATGTAACAACAATTAATGAAAAAGGAAGCCATGATTTGTAAGAGAGCAAGGAAGGCTATGTGGAAGAGTTTGAAGGGAGAAATTGATAGAATTATGTTACAATCTCAAAAAAATGTAGTTTTAATTAAAAATAAAAGAAAGCTTTTGTTTATATCCATAATATCCCTACCACTGTTGTACCATTGGACTTATCTTACCAGATCAGTCATGACTGTAGTTCTCAGGATTCACAAAAAAATAACTTTCCTACCACAACAGCCTACAAAGCATCTGGCACTGTGAGAGCTGGTGTGCATATATATCACACATTTACTAATACCTGAATATTGGGGAGAGAGCACCCAGTCAAATCCTAGACAGACAGCTCAGGAAACTCTTAAACCTTGAATACAAAGATAAACAACTGAGTCAGTCACACACACCTTTAATCCCAGCACAGGGAAAGCCAGGGAGTGATGACCTCCACCCTTGATCCCACAACTCCAGAAACAGAACTTTCTCTGTTTCTGTGAGTTCAAGGCTACATGCCTTTAACCCTAGCCTGGATGGGTATATAAAGGCTTGTAGAGAACAAAAGTGACTGACAGAAGCAACCAGGAGTGAGGGCTGAGGAAGTTACAAAACAGCTGGGTGAGAATTGCCTGTGGTGCTTCCTCTCACTGATATTTCAGCCTTCCCCTGATATTTGACTGAGTCTCATTTGTTATCACAAATGAGACTGGCCATCAGAGAAGAATCTTCATGGTTAATACCAGCTTGATTTCTCCATGTCCTGTGACTAAAGTGTGGTATATTCAGCAGCAGAGTCTTATCATAAAGTTCTAGTGGGTAAGCAAGAGCAACAATAATATCATGTATCGTTTAGGGTGTTCTCTGGGACCCTCTTGATGAACAGCTGCACAGGCTGTATCTCATACCCGGTACTGCTTTTGGTTTCGATAGACTTCTGGGAGGAGCATTGTCCCTCCACATAGACTCCCAATTAAAATTTTAAAATACGTATATTTAGGAGCTTATGAAATGGTACGTATCCATATGTCTTTTAAAGCACCCTTAATTATCTGTATCCCAACCTTCTTTCCTACCTACTCTCTCATTCTCTTTCTAAATCCCCCTCCTTAGAATTAGAGAATTTTATAGACCACAGTCTGCTTTACCCTGTAGTCGATACATCATCCACATTATACTTTGTCCAGAATGCTTATCTGAGACTCTGGAGAGTAAACAAAAGAAGAAAAGCAGTCATAAGTATTAGAGCCTATTGATCAGCATACGAACACTTCTACGTGACACTGAGAAGTTACTAAAGTTTGCTATCTGTGAAACAGTACCACACACACACACACACACACACACACACACACACACACACACAAGAAAAACTGTGTTTTTTAAAACACAGCTTCCTTCAGGCCTGGGGGACAGTGGACAGCCTTGGTGGTATACAACTTTAATTTCAGCTCTCAGAAAGGAGCAGGAAGTAAATCTGAATTGAGGCCAGTCTGGTCTCCATAGTGATCCTGGAAGTACACAGTGAGTGAAACCTTGTTTTAAAAACCAGTAATAATGGCTTTCTTTGAGGTTAGGGAGCCCGGTGCTCAGTGGTTAAGAGCACACACTGCTCTTGCAGAGGACCTCAGGTCAGTTCCCAGCACCCATGTTGCGCACCTTATAACAGCCTACAGCTCTAGCTTGAGGGAATCAGACACTGTTCTGACCCCCATGGGCACCTGCACGCAAGTTCACATACCAACAGACACACATAGAAACCTGGCAAAGGAAACTGAACTTGATTAAGGGCAGGCATTACATATTAAAGCAATAGACCAAATAAACCTGCCATTCTATTTGTTATATAGCTGCATGAGGGTGCTTAAGGCTGTGAGCATTCTTTTGAATTGAAATATCACTTGTGTAATCCAATTTGTTCAGTCATAGAGATAATTTTCAAATATGTTCAGAATTATATTGCATTTTACCGAGATACTAGTGACATATCCTTGTGGATGAGATTCTAGATCATATTGTAAAGCAAAATGAATAAAATTATAGGATATATTTCTTTTTATTCAAATGACTATTATAGTAAAACATCCTCTATTTGCATTTTTAATCTAAATAATATTTACCTATTACATATGAAATTATGTGAAAGTAATAAAATTATTAGTATGAAGCAGACATAAATATTGCCAAAACAATAAAACAGAAGCTTTTGAAAATGACTTTATTACTACTATTATTGTTTACACCTGCAGTTTCCCTCCCTCCTCTCTCTCCTCCCTGTTCCTCCCCCACCTCCTTTCTGCCCCCCCCCAACATCCACTCCTCCTCCTCCTTTTCTATTCAAAAAAGGCCAGGCCTCCCATGGATATCGACAAACATACTGAGTTGCAGTGAGGCTAGGCACCTCTCCTATTAAGGCAGAACAAGGCAACCCAGTATGAGGAGTAGGGTCCCAAAAGCTGACAAAGCAGTCAGAGACTGCCCCTGCTTCCACTGTCAGGAGTCCCACAAGAGGACCACGCTACACAACTGTTACCTATAAGTAGAGAGCCTAGGTCAGCCCCATGCAGGGTCCCTGGTTGTTGGTTTAGACTCTGTGAGCCCCTGTGAGCCCAGGTAAGTTGATGCTGTGGTTTTCTTGACGTGTCCTTAACCCTTCTGCCACCTATCATCCTTCCTGCCCTCTTGTGCAGGATTCCCAGTGTTGGCTGTGGGTCTCTGCTTTTACCAAAACAGAAGCTTTACTCCACATAAATATCCATAGTTTCTGAAAAAATTGAAAAGGATTAGCATAGGACAATGATCAATAATTAATATCACTTGTTTTTAATAGATGTAAAAGAAATATAAATGTAATACTATTTGTGCATAGTTCATTACACAAATAGATGTTAATTAACAAAACTTATTAACTGCAAGGTAGGTTTTTATGAATAAATAAAAATTACACTTTCTTCTGTAAAAGACAATCAGCCACTAGTCATCAGTGTTTATTAATGAGCTTTATTTGATGCTAATTTCTCAAATTATTAGAATGACAAAACTAATTTAGTAGAGGTGCTTAGAATATAAACAACTGTTACAGTTCCTTAAAAAGATACATTAAAGTAGAAAAGAAAAGATATGTAACTGCTTGGACTTTGAAGTTTACATTTAAACTCTTAGTTTTTATGTATTTTTAATGATTATACTCTCCTAAACACTAGATAATAAGATTTTTAAATGTCCTTTTAATTTTTAAAACTTTTGAACCACGTAATGATGGCGTATGACTTTAATCCCAGCACTCCGAGACAGAAGCCAGCAGATCTCTGAGTCTGAAGCCAGTCTGGTCTACAGAGCAAGTTTCAGAATAACCAGGGCTACAGAGACACTGTGTCCCAGAAAGGAAGAAGAAAACACTTTTGAGTTTCTTTTTCTCCGGAAGAAGCAGGAGACAAAGGCTCCAGCATTCCCTGCCTTAATGTTGCCCATTCTGTTACAAAGACAGAGAAATCCCACCCAAGACATGGCAATGCCAATCTCACATGACTCCACAATGATAAACCAATGACCACCATCTACACAGTCGCCTAGGAAGCTAGGAACCTACTAATAAGAACTGGTAAAGAATGAGAAAATTAAAAATCAAGTTTCTACTAGCCCTTCAATTATAAGATTAACAGTTGATCACTTTTTAAAAACTACTGAAAATGGGACATTTATGTTACTCCCCCAAAGACTCAGAGAACACAGTGGAAGAGAAAAACAGAACATGAGAGTCCGGGAGCAGGTGTTGAGAAATGTTCTCTTCTGAACATAGCCTGGCAGTCACACCCAGGAACCCCCAGAAGCGATGATTACCTAAACAAGACCTGCTCAAGCTCTGGCCCACCAGTATCCCAGCATTCCTCAGCTGTGTAGCCACTGGTACATTGCCCTTGCCCATAAAGCTGACCCTTCATCCACATCTATTCAAGTAGTCCTAACTAAATGCAGTGGTACATACTGCGTGCATACACACATATGCACAGGACATGAATGTAGGGACAGATTTGTTGGGAAAAGACAGTGTTCATGAGCAGTGGGTGGGAATAATAGGAGATAACAGGTGGGATATGACAGAAGCACATAATGTACATATGAAAGAATAAATAAAAGCAACTGAAAATTACTGAATCTTAGGAAACTAGGATGGATGGCAGCTTCCTCTTAAATGCATTAAATAATGAATTCATTCAGTAATAGACTGCTTAACATGTTATAAGCACTTTCAGACACCATGCTGACTTCTAGTGAGAGACTCCAAAGGTACAACCCCTGAGCTCATGGACTTCAGTCTAATGAGATCTTTATCCAGGAACCAAGAAAGACCCTTCTAAGTATGTTTTTGTTAACATTTAAAGACAGTTTCCTTTGCAAATGTCCAAATGTAATAGAATTCCACAAGTGCAGTTATGGTCACCCCTCAGCCCTCCTCCACCCTGGCAGTAGTGACCTTGTTATTGTAGTGTGGGGGTACTGGGATTTGGGGAACTAGGAGAATTTGAAGGAAGCATGTCTGTGTTCTGCTCATCTCTGACTCTGATTCATACACTTCAGGCAGCAAGAACCTTTGGGTGTCCATTGTCTCAGTTATAAACGAAAACTGTTTATTATCCAGGAAGACCTTTAAAGTGAGTCCTCAGTTGAATCATTTGCTTCAAACACTATTAGATGCTGTATTTGCCTGTTGCTGATCAATAGTAAAACAATATCCTGAAATAAAATCAAAGCCAACCTCAATGTGGTGCTCTTCATGTACAGCATAGCCTTAGCTTCATCTCAGAGCAGCATTAGAATGTTTCCTAGCTGCCCCATTATGTGTAGTGAAGACAGGAACAATAGATGTGATGTGGCTGACTTCCCCAACCATGTGATCTCACCTCCATCAACCACACATGAGCAGACATGCAGCACATTCACAGACATGTAGTAAAGAGTCAAAGGCAAAGAATTAACACCTGCATAAAGGATGCAAACCAGGCCATCACATTAAAGAGTATAAATTGATCAAATGAAAATGTAGTAAATGACATCCTAATGGTCCTTACTCTGCTTCCTAATTCTCTGTGCACATGAAGCTTTTATGCACTGCTGAGGTGCAGCCATCACAACCTTCAACTAGCCCCAGTTAGTTTAATTATAGCCTAATGCTCTCCAAATATGCCTGGCATAAAAGCCCACATAAATGCCTTGCCTTAATTTAAAAGGATGAGATTGGGCACCTTTTAAAACAAAACTTTAACTCTACTGAATACACAAAATATACACTCTTATCCAAAAAAAAAAGTGTCTTTAAGCTATCATTGGCAACCAGACAGAATTTGTAAAAGTTAAGTTCCAGGATGGAAAGCACGAGGTCACACCGTTACAAAACCCCTAAGGGTGCACAGTTTTGCTTTAACATGAAGTGATGATTATTTCATTGTGTTATCAATAGAACAGGTGATAAACACTAATTGCAACTGCTCTGCACAAGTTAGGTCATTTAATCCTGTATGAGGCATAAAACCACAACGAGACAGATACCATTATCTCTGTTTTAATTACGAAATGGTCAAAGGGGGATTAAGTGAGCTGCTTCAGGTCAAGCAACATGTAAGTGGCGTATTGGGGATTTGAATCTATGTGGTGTGAGTTTGCCTCAGGAACATACCTCTTACTCACTAACCTGACTGTGTGTATAGAGAACTGTAAGCATTCTTAAATCATGTCTTACACACGTGATGTCCAGGAAGGTCAGGGAGCTAGGGATGGAACTAGTGTGGGAAGTGAGGACAGCCTGCATTCTGGGAGCCACCTAAGCCCTCCCTGAGAATGAATATCCATCCCCTGAAACCAAGCTGCCTTCTGGATGCCGCTGGGATCATTTTTGTACAGACCTTACTCATCTGCACCCAGTTCAGTCTCAGTAGCTGATGATGACTGGGAATTTACTCTGCATATATACTGTAAGCGATGCGTTTAACAATGGTATAAGCCTCTAAGGGGAAAAAATATAATATTGATATATGAGGAATTTTAAAGTCACTAAGAACATTTCAATTAATCCAGAACACTCAAACTACAGTGATAATGAAAAGCAAGAGGGTTTCCTCAAGGATCTGTATTTGGTTTATTGTGTTTTTCCTCCCTTCAGATTAGTAAAAGACTCCCTGACACCCTTGTAGGAGTGAGGCAGTAGCTACTGAGGCTACATCTTTTGCACAGCAGAATGATTCGCCTCCTGTGACGCTAATGGAGAAAAAATAGTTTTGTTATTTGAGTGGAAAGACTAAATAATGATAAATTGGTTGCCTGAAGTGCAGTAAAGAAGAAACAAATGGATGTGTGGCATTAACAGAGTTAATTGTAGATGCAGATTAAAAGGCAAGATTAAGTAGTGGAAGAAAAGCAGAGTCACCTTCGGCCCAGACCCGCCAAGCAGTGGCGGCCAGTCACCTAGCAACAAGTTTCCTATCCCCGCTGCGCTCTTTAATTCAACAAATCTGCTCAGGATGGCGGGCTGTTCTCCTGACAAAACGCATTATGTAGGAGACGGAGGGATACAAAAATCCACTGAACACAGCACTCTGCTCCCTATTGACCACTGATCCTTTCTCTCAACCCACAAAAGAGGCTCACATAATGCCCTGAAAAGAGGAGAGGCTTCACAGAGAAAACATTTGCTTGTAATTGAGATTGACTACATAATGAAAATGATGTTCTTTTTTAAAATTCTGCTTGTTTGAGGCCACACTTTTTGTCTCCCGGCACTCAAAACACATCCCTGCTGGGAAAAGGGGCAAACATTGTAAAAACTCAAAACTGTGGGTTTTTTTCTCCTCCCCCCCACATTGAAAACACCCATTCTGTAACAAAATAGCCAGGTCTCTCTCCTTAGAACTTAAACAAGTGCGAAGAAGGTAAACAGGAAAACTTCTATTCAGAGTTGCCTTCACGAATGCCGGCTTTGCTGACAGGCTGTGCGAGCGCATTGATTTGCACAACAACTGGACAAAACTGGCAGGGAACTTCGATTTCTTGATTGTGTCCTCTGTGAGGCGATCGTACATTGCTGGACAAAATTCAGCCAGCATTTAAAATACGTGGCTTTAAACACCCGTTAAAAATTTCCCCTCTGGCTGAGAAGAAGCAAGAGCGACAAGGAGACGGGAAAATGTTAGTCTCAATCTGGGAGACCCGAAGCCACCGGTTGATTTTCCATCAAAAGGATGAGGTCAGGCAGGCTCTTTGTGGAGGCTGACAGAACATGTTCATTTACAACCATACCTCTAGATTTCTTAATTTTTAAATAACGTTGAAATTATGCTTTGATGAGGAGGCATAAATCTGGGTTTCTAGATTTCAAGGATTTTATCATACAAAGTGACTTTCAAAAACTAAACACTCTGAGCCTGTGTTCAGCACTCAGCCGTTGCCAGGTCCCGAGGCCAAGGATGCAGGAATGGAATATGATTAATCCTTCAGAGAGAAGCAGAAGAGCAGGAGCAACGGTGTTGGCCTAGAATTTGGCACAGGGCTTGAGAGACCGGCTGGAGCACCGGTTGTCAACCTGAGTCATGACCCTTTGACAGGGGTTGCCTAAGACCCTCGGGAAACACATATTTACATTTCGATTCATAACAGTAGCAAAATTGCAGTTATGAAATGGCAACAAAAATAAGTTTGCGATTGGGGGATCACCACAAAAGAAGGATCTGTATTAAGGGGTCAAAGCATTAGGGAGGTTGAGAACTTCTGGGCTAGAGTAATGTGCAGCCTTGTGGGAGAAATGTTGGGTCGGTGCATTTCTGAGAAAAGAAGACGGCAATTCAGCCCCTACCCAAAGAGGATATGGTTAGTGACTGTCCTGGAGAAAGAGAAATTCTTGGCTGAGAGAACACTACGTGATTCTTAAAAGAGAAAGTCATGGTGTTTTCAGGTGACAGATAGCAGTCCCCGATAGTGGGACTACTTGTTGGAGTTTGGAAGGGTATAAGCCTTAGAGAGAGTGTGGAAACAGACATACCTTATTCTGGGACAACGGAGTTTGCAATGGCTTTAGCAGGTAACTCTTGATGACTTTTATATTTTGTTCCTAAGAAAAAGCTCTGGGAAATGAAGAGAGCAATTTCCTATTGTTGCCATTTTAAATCAGATGACGGACTTCACATTTTGATATTTTAAAAAAGAGAAATAAAAAAAACCCTGATAGGGGAAGATAAGTCTCCTAGATGATCCATGGGATATTATGAATAAGAATTACATAAAACACTGTGGAAATGCAGGGCAGAGAGGGGCTCACATGAAGAGTCTCTTTCAGAGGACATACAATAATTTTGCAAATATTATCCTGTCACAATTATACTCAATCACTTAAGCCACATTACCTACTCTCTTAGCTTTCTCCATCAAGAAATATTCACCAGATTTTCCAAAAAAGGTTAATAGTTCACCAGGCAAAGTTAGAACTAAGCAGAATTGATCGTTCCTAAAACTCTGGGTTGAAACATGAGGACTTTGTGTTGACACCCTAGGGGTTGTAATGAGTCCCTGCTACATTCTTAAGGCTTGTTTCTTTTTACTCTGTGAATGGGGAGAGTAAAATTACAGTCTCTAGGTGTTTTCCAAGGCTTTCACAGGCAGGCTTTCCGACACCAATTAGAGAGATTATGTCATCTAGTGAAAGGAAAGCCATAACTTACACGTTAGTGCTGTGATTGCTTGAGACAGGGTCACGGGACCCAATAGCATAGCAGCTGACCTTCAAAAAATTGACTTTGAGCTCAATTCCTAATTAACCTTTTTCAATACAAGAAAGTACAATTTCAGGCCACTAGTCCCCCCCAAACATCCACCTTTTCTTCTACAATGAATGTGTTATCAAAATCAATTAGCAATTCTCAAAAAAAATATCTTTCCTTTAGTGATGGTATCTTTGGAGATGATTTATCTTTTTAAACAGTCTCCCTTGCTGTGTTTATAAAAACTCAAAGTAAACTTCACCCTATGTAAGTTTTAGCATTACAATAAGTTCATGCTACAGCCCAAAAATGTCAAGTAAGAACTGGGCATGGTGGTGCATGTATGCAGTTCCAGGTGGAGTAGCCTGAACTACACAGTGAGTACCAGGCTAGCCTGAGCTACAGGATGAGAACCTGTCTCAAAAACAGAAGTCGCTTGGGTACATTTGTTACTAAATGTCCACATGGGAGATTGGTTTTTGTGCTTCTCTCCCACCTGGATACAAAAACCTTGGATGCTCAAGTACCTTGTAACTGGCATAGTATTTGCATATTACTCATACATCCCAATGTATGCTTTGAAATCTCTCTAGCTTTCTTAAAATACCTAACACAATGTAATGCTGTGTAAGTAGTTGTTATACCATATAGAAATAATGGCAAGAGGCCAGGCATGGTGACCCACATCTTTAATTCCAGCACTTAAGAGGCAGTTGCAGACAGATCTTTGTGAGTTTGAGGCCAACCTCGTCTACATAGTTCCAGGACAGCCAAAGAGGCTCTGTCTCAGTAAATAAATAAATAAATAAATAAATAAATAAAATCCTTATAATGGAAGCAATGCATTTAAGAAATATGTTCACTTTGGTAGTGATTTATGATTATTCAGTAATTGTATTTAATATTTTTAAAGCAATTAATTTATGAGTATTTTATTCAATATTATGACTGTACTTTTTCACATTATTCTAGTATCTCATTGTGTGGATAAACTTTAATAAGATTTTCATTAATAAATAGATGAAAATAAAAAGAAGGAAAAAATAATGATAAGAAAAGAACTAGACCATTGTAATGTTTCTAGATGTGCTCCATTCCATCCTTGGTCAGCAGCAACAGAGGAACCCTTGGCTCTGGAGGGCCAACTGTGTCACACTTTGCTGTTGTATCTTAGACAATGTGGCACCAGTGATCATATGGATTTAGGTGTAGATACAGGCAAACCTTTAAGGACTATGCTGGAGTCTGGTTTTTGTAGCTTAGCGTTCAGTTTTTCATAAGTCCCCCCTCTGCTGTGTGGTGTGTATTTTATTCCAAATTGCTCTCTGTTAAGAGTGCACCAATTATCCCAGCCTTAGTTAGCTGGGCCTGAAGTTAAATAGCTGGTGGACTTCACATTGCTCACTCTTTCGGGTCTCCAACTGAACAAAAGAGCAAGTCACTTCCAAGGCAGTGGTGAATAATGGGAAAGGCGAGCAAAGTCCCCTGAATAAGTGGTTTTCATCACAGTAATCACTCTCTTTTGGTTCTTATATTAAAGTGGTATTCATCAAATTTTAAATCAGAATTAGCATTTCACATATAAATGTAGAAAATATTTTTTTCTGTATCATTTTTAAATGTGACGAACATACATCTTGCTGTCTCCCTCTCTGCGCGGCTGTTTTGACTCTAGGTTGCAGCTAGCACAGGGCAAAATGTTACTTTATCATTCAGAAATTCAGCAACATCTCTATTTTTCTATTTTAATTTTCTCCAGTTTTGCTCTAACAGCACCTTTTTAATCCTGCCAGTGCTGGACAGTGAAAACAAAAACAGTGTAGTCTCTAACAGAGACAGTTCTTAATAATTGCTCTTCTGGTTCTCACCCTGATAAGCAGGACTGAGGTGGGACTCTGGGAAAAGAGCAACAGGCTTTTTTTAAAGGGCCCCACAGGATGCCCTGAAATGCACCAACAAACAGGAATTCATTTGCCCCATAAATACCATACAGACTAACCTCCCCATTTTGTTATTGGTCAGTCATGTTTCAGTCATACATCCCAGGACTGAAAAGAAGAGCCAGGGCTACCATGGAGACACAATTAATGTGTTGCACAGGTTTCAATTGAACCAGAAAATGATGCCACGTTCATGATAGAGATCATAACAGGAAACAGTGAAAGCATGGCTGGAAAAGTGCCGGATCTGTCCGGGTGCCATGGACATAGATCCTTGGGCTTGTAGATGAAACAAGAGAAAAACTTCCATCTCTCATATCAAACAATGAAGAATCACAGAATGTTGAATAAAATGCACATTTGAAAAATGGAATTTTTTTTTAAAGGTCTGGCCACACACACACCCTTGGCCCCACCAACAACACTGGAGAGAACTATTCAAAGATTGTAAGGTGTGTGTTGTCCATGGGGAAAGTGAACACAAAAATATTTACATATTTTTGGTTATGGGATGGAATTGACAAATTCAAGGCAAGGTAAATGACTTCAATTTTTAAAGATGTGTTTATTGTTATGACATAAGTGTTTTCCTGTGTGTATGTAAATGCACTACATGGATGCCCAGTGCTCATGGAGGCTGGAAGAAGATACTGGACCTCTGGGACAGAAGTTATGGATGATTATGAATCGCTGTATGAGAGCTAGGAACTGACTCCTGTCCTCCTCTCCATGAGCAATAAATGATCTTAACTCCTGGGTCATCTCTCCAGCCCATAAATGACTTCTAATATTACTGTGCTCAGTTCCTGATAGATGTGTGTGCACTGTTAGGTTTCCCTTAATTTACTTGGGAAAGAAGAGGGTTCTGACAGGATCTGAACTGTGATAAATATGCCCTGTTCTTTAACTGAAGACTCAAGTGAGCCAGAGAAAAGTCGAAGGCAAATAGCTCATTTTACTTTACAGACCTTTGCCAGATTTTGTTGGTTAGTTTGCTGAAGATATTATATAACTCTAAAAGCATCAATTATTAATACAGTTTTTAGTAAGCCGTGGGGGATAAATGTGTTTAAAATACTCATAACTCTGTAAAATATTTGTAACTTGTAGTCTGCAGACCTTTCTAAAGCCCTTTTCTGAAAAAAAAAAGCAAATCATCTATAAATACATTTTAACACAAACTTTCTGTTAATGAATGGATCCATGAATACCTATGAACACATGGCAAAGTATGCATCATAAAGTTTAATTTTAGATTAAAAAAAGCCCTTAGTTTCTAAGTTATAAGTGATCGGAAATAGATGGAACATTTAGGTCTTACCTCTTATAACCCAGTTCCTTTCATTTAGTTACAATATATTGAGGCAGCATAATTCTAAAATAATAGAGTTGAGTAATAAAATGAAATTCATTGGGATAAGATTTGATCCTCATACAGATATGCAAAGACTATGCATGTATAAATGGAAATGAGAATATATGTATAGGGATAACACTCATATGTAAAATTAAACATTTCTGTAAATGCTTGGCTAGGAAACCCTTTTAATAACCCGTGGTGACTGCCACGGTACAGGATAGTGTGAAAGCAGATGAAGAAAATACCAGACAGAAGAACTTGGAAACACTGAGGTTTAAGAGCCTCCACTCCAGGGCACCCGAACAAAATCCAGCATGGAGGAGGGCTCTGGTTGAAGGAGTCTTCTCTGTTTACCTTCCCAGCTCTTTGGTGGCCAGAGCCTGAAGCAAGTCCTTCTAGTTAGCTCCCCAGAGCACCATGCTGGGAGGAGACAGGAAAGTCCCACCTCCTCCTCCTCCTCCTCCTCTTCCTCCTCCTCCTCCTTTTTTTGGGGGGGGGGTCAGGGTCAGGGTTTCTCTATGTAGCCCTGGCTGTCCTGGCTATTGCTGTGTAGACCAAGCTGCCCTCGAACTCAGAGATCTGCCTGTTTCTGCCTTACAAATGCTGGGATTAAAGGCCTGTGCCCTGGCCACCACCACCAGACTCAACATCCTTCTAATAAATATTATTGGACCTAGTCAACCACAGCCAGCTCTCAGAGACAGAACTGCTTAATGCAAAATGAATCACAGTGGATAAAGGAACAGCATTTCTTTTCTACTACTACCATGGTGAGATGAAAATGGAAATTGAAAACAAGAACAAAACCCTAAAACTTTACAGCTGTATTGGATTGCTAAGGGAGGAAAAAAAAAGCCAGTAACGTAATAGTCACAATTGAGTTGACTTTATACTAAGTACTATGATTAGTAATATTTTAATGGAACATTGGCTGCTAAATTTATTTGGCCTGATTGAAATTTTCAGCAGTTACTTTTGAAGTTTAACTTGAAAAGCTGCCTGTGAATTTGGGAACAAGGTTTGCTCTGCCACCTGCTGGCCATTTAGAAATAATGCCGCTCTTAGATGTTCTACGTATTCAGAGGAAGATCCTGGTTTGTGACAAGGCAATGCTATCCTGGAGACAAACCCTGTGGTCCAGGGTAATGGAAATAGCACTAGACCTGGCACCAGCAAATCTGTGGTGGAGGGGTGTGTGTGTGTGTGTGTGTGTGTGTGTGTGTGTGTGTGTGAGACATGCATATCATATGGAGTCCTAGTTTAATCACTTCTTTAAATGCTAATACTGTCAGAGACTTTCTCTTCAGAACTACTCTCAGTCCCACAATGTGGCCACCTCTATGCCTAACTTAGGGAAGGTATTACAAGATCTACCTAACCTTAAATGGAAGGATGCTTTTTAACACCATCAGGCACCATAAGGTCAGATTTACAGGTAGAACTGATGATAAGCAGTAGTCTCCTGCAATCTATATTTAGAGGGCATTGTCAGAAAGCTTTTATTCAAATTCAGAATCTACCTGGACTAATGATTTCAAATTAACCTTTATAAGAGAAAATAAAGAAGTTTGGGCACTGGAAATGGTTGAATGGGTAAAGCTGCCCAAGCATGAAGCCTTGAGTTCTGATCCCCAGCACCCATGAAAAAGCTAGAACAGACAACATGGCTGTTACCCCAACACTGGCGTGGCAGCGTGGACAAGCAAATGAACGGGATTGGGCTAGCAGTGTAGTTCAAATGGTGAGCTCTGGCCTCAGGGAGACTGTTTCAAACATGAGGTAGATGGCAACAAAGGAAGACACCTGAAGCAGAACCTGTCCTACATGGACACTCACTCCCCCCGCCCCCACGCACTTGCACACAAACACAGAGAGAGTGGAGGGAAATTCGAAGTCTGATGCTCCTCACTTCCTTGCTTAAGTAGGAACCGATTTCCTAATCTCAGCAGTCTCCGGCCTCTGCCAACCTTATGTCATTCAAAACAAATGTTCCAATTAAAGAGCTCAAAGATTTCTACATTTGTGCTGAGTGGAAAGAGTCGGTGCCAGTAAATTCTAAAGAGACCGGCTCCTCCCTGCCCTTTTGCTGATGGGAGTGCCCGTGGGCATTAGTGGAACCTAGGGTAAGTGTGCCATGCGGTGGAAAGGCTAGAAGTCAACAAACCGACACGTGAAATGTTTCTAAAATCAATTTCTCTACTTCCAGCTGTCTGTCAAAAATTTCTCCACCATACCCTTATGAGGAATCCTGCTATTAAGACTTAAAGTAAAATTTGAAGCATTCACAACAGACCGCTCGGAGAAAGCAATATCTTTCCCAAATGCCTTGTTTATGAACAGAAATATCTCTAAAATAGGGTTGTCACACCCCCAAGCAATCGCTGTCACGAAGCAAACAGAATTCTGTACTAAGCTAGCTACCACATTCCCTAGCAGAGGATGGACACACACACACACACACACACACACACACTCCTTTTTTGTTTAAAGAAAACTTTTTCCCCCTGACCTGTTTGTAGACCACCCAGGAACCTTTCTATTTTTTTCTCACTTAATCTGAGGAAGAAGAGAAAAGGGGACTTGTTGCCCTTAGCAGTTCTGGGCTTTTCTCCTAATAGGGTAAGTTAATTATTTTCACCAGATGATGGGGTTGGCCAGGGCAGGCCGGCAGGGGCAGGGGAAGCAGGTGTTTCACACACCTGCACTGCCAGGCTTAATTGCTGTGAAATCTTGAGGCTTCAGCAGCATTTCCCTTTCTTTGCTGAGTCTCGGGGGAGGGCCTCATTGGTGGAGTTCTTTTAACTAATTGCAGTATAAATATGCAACCACTTTTGACTGGACAAATTATTTTCTTTAAAATGAACTCCAGGTAAATTTAATTAGGGAAAAAAAAAAAGGTGATTGACAAATGCTAAGCCGAATGCCTGAATTATAAGTCCTATTTCTGTTCAAAGATGAAAAAAGAAAGAAAAGAAACGGCAATGCCTGAAATCAGCTGTATTCTTTTTGTTTTCTTCCAGCCAGTGAGTTCAGGTTAGGGAAAACTGTTACACTGAGGTTTCCACAATTAAACCCAGAAAGGTAACTTTGTTTTGGTTTCAGGACAATACAAGAAAAATCAGCTTTACAGTGAGATAAAATGTTTAGCAAAATTATGTTCATTGTGGAATTCTACACTGATTATATTTTTTTGTTTCTTTTTTTCACTAATATTTTTGTGTGTATTTCATTTATGGATGTGTGTTCATGGTGTGTGCATGCACGTTTGTGGATGCTGGTTATATGCCATGGGGACACATGTCTGGTGGTCCGAGGTCCCTGCTTCCCTCCTTCTTCCCATTTTCCAAGGAGAATTGAAATTACAGATACATGCTTCCACCTCTAGCTTTTGTGTACGTTCTGGGGGTTTGCACTCATGTCCCTACGCTTGCAAAGCAAGTGCTTTACCCACTGAGCTATCTTCTCACCCCTTATATTCCATCTAAATATATTTGTAAACATGATTTATAATAACTGAATGTTCACCATATGCCTAACACTTCCTTGGGCACTGACTTATTTAAAACCCTTACCTTAACCTTGAGAAACAATTCAGGTTGTTATCCCAATGCTGCTTAGGCAAGAGTAAATTGAGAAGGAAAAAGCTAAGTCAAGTCCCAACATTGGTAGCATGCTCCCGAGTCTGTGTCTGCCTCTGCTGGGATTGTGCTGTCACCAGAAATCAGTAAAATCTCCCCACCATTTTCCAGGAATGTTGCCTCTTAATTTGTAAGAGCAGTCAAGGCAAGACAGAAATTAATGTTTGAGTGCTTCAAAAGAGTTGGAGGAGTTCCACGCTCTTGCCTGGAGTCCAGGAAACACCACTCTATTGTTTAATACATAGTGCAGGAATATTCTAAAGGAAACATAGAAGTCCAGGTGTGGGGCCTCAAGTAAGGAGATCTTGACTGTGATTATGGCTTAGAAAGTTGATCATCTTAAAAGTAATCCTCCTGCTCAAGGGATAAGCCATCTCAGGTCCAGAAAAAATGGAGGCTATTTGGCCAAACTTTCACAGCGGAGTCAGTCAGGTGCAAGATTACGACACAGAAGAAATACTACTCCTCAGACAGGGCCGGCTTGTTCCCAGCAACCATCACATCCTCCTCGAGAAAGCAAAAATTTCATGACCTTGCCATGTGACTGCTTCGGTCCTGAAGAAAGCAACTGAACCGGAAGTACGGATCTGTAACTGATGAGAGGGCTTTCTCATTGGCGGCAGCGAGCACGTGCTCACTTGACACAGGAAATGTGCCAAGCAGATATTCTAGCCTCAGACAAAGGCGCCTCAGCTCAGCTCCAGCTTCCCTTCCCTTCCTTGCTGTGCTTTGTCAGGCTCTGGAGGTGAGGAATTGGGGGTGGGGGAGTGGGGATGAGTGGGGTGGGGAGGTCCCTTCTGGGGCTGCCTGGAACCTTCTGCTTCCTGGAGGATCCCAGGCACAGTAGGTCTGTTTCTAGCTGGGTTTCCCTGCTACTGCCTATTGTCAGCTCTTTCATGAGCATAAAGTCGCCTTGCTGAGACACATTAAAATTGTGAAAAGCAGGGATGGAAAAGTAGCTCAGCGATGGGGCACTGCTTAGCATGTGTGAGAGACCCCCACTCCCTTTAAAAAGAATAGAGAATAGGGCGTACCATGGCAGCCCCAGGATTGTGTCCAGAATTTCCCTAGGACCCACCATACATGGGATTTTTTTTTTTTTTCCCCAGAGAAATTAAAGGAAAGGAAGCCTGTGTCACGGGTGATCCTTCATCTGAAAACCTACCTGGACTCTAGATGAGGTCTGAGCTCAGAACTCACTTTAGCAACTCCGGCTCTGGTCTTTGACGGCCTGCCCGGGTGTATTTTGACCAACGGTCCGTGTTGTCACGGTTGCTTTCCCCACACTTAAAATTATAGCGCCCAGTGTCCCTCAAGCCTGAGGTGTGAGGACATCCTAACTCGGGGAACTTGCTGAAACAGTTCTTCCATAGGACGGTTCGCACCACCCCCGGAGTCTACTTTTCTAATACATTCTTAGGTAACTTTTTTTCCTCAGCTAATTTTGTTGCTACTGAACCTATGGGGGCAAGTCACCTCACTCGGCTTAAAAAGGCAACCGTGCTTTCATTTTTTTATGTAAATACATTTACAGCTTTAATTGTGTTTTTAAACTAGCAGATCACAGGGCTGGAGAAGTGGGTGAAGCCGTTAAGAGCTCTTCCTGCTCTGATGAAGGCTGGAGTTGGATCCCCAGCACCCACATTGTGCAGCTCACAACCACCTGTAACTCCAGCTCCAGGGGATCTAGGGCCCTCATCTAGCCTGTTTATGTACTGCATTCACACAGATAGACAAATATATATGCATACATAAAACTAAAAATAAATCCTTAAAATAATATTTTAGTAGTCTGCATTCTATTTTAGGTATTGGAAGTTCTAGAGAGTAAGATGTAGCTTAGGGTGTGTAAGGGAAGTAAAACAATGATCTAGATGGTATTGAAGTGTGAGGAAATGTCATCATGTAGATCATTTAAATGTATTAATTCAATTTTGCTAATTGAATATTAATAAAAGCAAGACAAAAGAAACAAGGAAAAAATATTAAGTTGCAATGACAACAAAATTCTGCATATCAGAATTTATGGGAAGGCTGTTGAGATGGTCCATCAGGTAAAGGCACTTGCTCCACAAACCCAGGACCCAAGATTATGGAATTTACATAAAGGAGGAAGGAAAAAACTCTCTCTCTGTCTCTCTCTGTCACATACATACACACACACACAAATATTTTTTTTAAAAAAAAAAGTTATGGCATGAAATTAAACTGATAGTTTTTACAAAAGTTTCTTGCTAGTGTGTGTATATAATACCAGCTTTCGTTATGACATTTTCATGTGGGTATTTGATGTGTTTTGAGCATATTCACCCTCTATTACCCTCTCTTGTCCCCTCCCTCCGATCTTTTTTTTCCTTTTCCTAGTCAGTCCCTGCTCTGCCTTCAGTTTCCTCTCCCCTTTGATGACCCAGAGAATTTCATTTACAGAAGCAAGGAGTGAGGGGAGAGCACCTATGGCGGTTAGAAGGAGAAATGTACCCCATAGTCTTGAGCCTTTGAACACTTGGTCCCCAGCTTCTGTGCTTTTGGAAGGCGTGGCCTCACATCAGTGGGGTGGGCTTCGATGGTTCAAAGACTCATTCTTAGTTTACTCTCTGCCTCTTACTTGCAATTTGAGATGTGAACTCAGCTCTTTGCTCCAGCCACCATGCTTACCTGCCTGCTGCCATGTTTTTGTTGTTGTTGTTGTTGGTTTTTTTTTTTTTTTTTTTTGGCAAAAATGGTGACAGACTCTTATCTATCTGGAACCATAAACTCAAATAATCTCTCCTTTCTACAAGTTGCCTTGGTAACTAGCACGGTGCTGTAGCAGTGACTACACCACTGAAGAAAATATCTCTCTCCTAGTAACTGTTCACTGCCCATCAATCCTCAGGGAGACCTGGAGCTTCCTAAGTCTCTCCTCATTCCATGACAGGATGCAGATGGGCTGGACATTGTGTGGGTAGCCACCACTCCTGTGAGTTCAAGAGTACAGTATCCACAGCACTCCACCCCTCTTCTATGAAGTCCCTACACCATGGAAGAGGTGATATGAACCTCTTAAAGCTACGAATTCAACAATAACTTATTCTCAGCACTTTGACCTGCAAAAAGAACTTCTTTTGTTTTTGGTTTTTCTGACCAAAACTGATAGCAGCACTTATCTGTGATATTCAGAAGTTGCTTTAACAGGTACATCACATCTATTTAGCAAAGCAACAGCAGTAATTTAATGAAGGAAGTCAATGGTTACTTTACTGTTTATTAATAAGCAAAATTCATGCACAGTTACTACAAGCTGGAGTGAGGAATCCAGACTTCATCACTGCGCAGTCCAGCTCTCCTCTACTGTCCTGCCTCCTCATTCCAAAGGATCCATGCTTCCCTTGGTTGCAACTTACCTTTGGGTTACATACTCTTCCAATCAAAACTTCACCTGTTGCATCAAGATGCAGCTCTCAATTGGTTAGCTGATCAGTGACAGAACTCCCCCTTCTTGTCCAGTTAAAAAGGAAAGATTCTCACCCTAACATAATAAAACCTATATACAATAATAATCATTGTTAAATATTTTCCAGAACAAAGGAAAAGTAATAACCTTAACAAAAATGAAACTACATACAACAAGAACATTTATTAAGTAAGAAATACGTTCTAGATGTCCAAACCATAGATAATTGGCAAATCTATAGAGATTACTCCAATAGCTGTCCTCTCCTGAAGAATCTAAATATTGTACTTAATATTTTTTTTGCTAAGATTCAGGAGAATGGTAACTGTCTGTCATCTTGTGTGTGTGGGGTTGGTGGTTTGGTTACAAGTTGTTATAGGGTAAGTAACTGAAGAAAAAAAATTAGATGCAGGATTTCTTTGAGAAAAGGAAAAAGGAGGCGAGCTATAATAGAATAAAAGGGTAGATTATAAGTACTTTAAAACTAAAAAGTGATTATCAGTTTTATATAATCTATATTGCTATGGACTTTAGTGTATTGATACAAATTTAGGTTGTTATTAATATTGTATATATCTTTCTACTTCTGTTTAAGATATTTTTGTATATTGATACAAACTTAAGGTTATTTTGGTCATACTTATATATGTTACTACTTCCAGCTAAGATATTTTTTGTACATTGTTACAAATTTGAGGTTATTGTCCTTATACTATATATCTGTCTTTAATTTTGCTTAAGGGATTACCTGTATAGCTCATATCTTTACAGCTTGTTTATTTATACAATGTGAAGTTTTAGTTCTTAAAAATAATATGGGGTGATAAAGAAATACAGGTTAATAGCTACACATAATTTTCAAATTTATAGTCAAGTTAGTTAGGTTTTCTAGGTATACAGACAGAGATGTGTTTCAAATGGGTAATTTTCAAACACATCAAAGACCTAAAGAATGTGGCATTAAAGATGTTTTATTAACTTAGAATTCTTTTTGACATGAGACAAATATGCTCCTAGAGGCACCAATTTACTTGTAAAATGAATGATGGGCACTATTACTGGCAGGAAGAAATCCTAAAGGTATACATAGAAATGAAATTTGGCAGGTGGATGTGTTTATTTTACCGAATTTGGAAAATTAATCATGTAAATCATATAATAGATACATCTTTAGAATTTCAATGGGCAACTCCTTTGAGTTCTGAAAAGGCTGATTCTGTAATCACACATTTGATAGAAGTTATGGCCATCATGGGAATACCTGTATAAATTAGAACTGACCATGCTCTAGCATGTGTCTCTAATAAAATAATTTTGCTTATTATAAAATAAAAGCATATTACAAGTATACTACACAATCCTACAGGGAAGGCAGTCATAGATCAAACTGAACTCTAAAGGATATGCTAAATAAGCAGATAGAGGTAACAGAGAACCCCCAAAATAGGCTACAGAATGCTTTATTGACTTTGAATTTTCTCAATGCTAATGATAAAGGAACAATACCTGTGGAAAGACATTGGGCTATAGAAAAAAAACTACTGAGCTAAATCAGCCTGTCTACTTTAAAGATATGATGACCTCAGAATGGAAAACCAGGAATGCTACATTGGGTAAGGGTTTTACTTTTGTTTCTGCAGGTGGATAAAAGCTATAGATACCATTAATAAAGACTCAGTTTGAACAGAAAAACTTCTTGATGCAGAGAAATGTAATATGAAGTTTCTAGCCTGGCCTTTTCAACCTAGCCCCAATGTTCAAACCCTCTTGCAACCTCACTGCTGTTTAAGCCCAAATAATCACACAAAGGCTTATATTAATCTTATGCTGATTGACCTATGGTTCAGACATATTGCTAGCTAACTCTTTCATTTTAACTCAGTCTATTTCCATTAATCTGTTCAGCCATGTGGGTTGGTACCTTTTCTCAGAGCAGCATGGTTGTCTTCTTTCCTCTGCATCTGCTTGTATCTCCACTGGTGTCTCTGCTCTGCTCTTCCTGTTTCTTAATATGCTAGCCCTGCCTACACTTCCTGTCTGCCTTCTGTCTGGCCAATCAGCTTTTCATTAAACCAGTAGGAGAGACAAATATTTACAACATTCCAGAACATAATCCCACTACTGGAAAATGATGGCTCATCCATGTTAGTATTTCATGCACGAGAGAACTCGCCAGCACACTGCCAAGGGAGCCATATTAGGTTTATTAAGGAGGGGGAGGAGGAGAAGAGAGGAGGAAAAGAGTAGGGTGAGGGGCAAGAGAAAGAGAAGAAAGAGTCTCTCATGTGGTTGGAGATTTTAAAGGGTAGGCACGCCTATGTCAGAGGCTTTGGAGCCCCTGCAGGTAGGGACGTGGCCACAGCAACGTGACAACCTAACAATCCACCCATGTGACAATTCTTTAAGTTGTAAGAAAAACTTACCAAGCAAGGGTTGGGGCAGGGTTTTGTATTTATCATTACAGAAAACTAAAAATACCCATCTTCAAGATGTCAAAAACCTTGGCCCTCTAGACGTCTAAAGCAGAAGGAAGGCTATCCAGAAAAAAATGTACAAGCAAAGAAAAATCAAACCTATTGGTACCAATATACTCTACAGGGTAAAATCTTACTGCCTAACATCTATATCTCTTTATTTACAAGAAAAGTTGAAGTCTCAGTTCAGTTATAAATTGGAGTGAAAGTATGGCTCACTCCTTCTCGGAACCCAAGCATGCTTGTTAAAGGAAAAATAAAAAAATCTCTGTATCATATCAGAAGACCCACTTGATATGGGACAAAAGAAAAACCAAAATATAATCTTATATAAAATTTATGAGAATTATATATTGATTATGTAAAGTACTAACTGTAAAAAAAAAAAAACAGTTTTACCTAGTTGCCTGTATATTGTTTTGGGTTTGAGTCTTTTATCAGTTTTCTGCAATAAGCCATGACAATGCCTAATTGTGACCTTTTAAGTCTCCAAAAGGAAGATGGAGCCCCACAATTTCACATGGACTATGATAATGTCACTAGGTTGACAAACACCAATCATAGATAGGCTTTGGACTACAAACTACTCAGGACAATTTCAAGGTGACTAGCTGAGATGAAGCAGCCTCACAGACTACTGTAGCCAGGATTTGACACAAGTCCTGCATTTTCCTATTATGCAGAGACTGGACAACAAATGATATAGCCACTTATTTCAGGACTTGACAATTAACAAAATAATTTTTTTCAGGATCCTCCTAAAGATGGCATTGTCCCCACCCCAAGAGGTGGGGTGGGTGGTTTTTAGTCTTTCAATGAGTTATGGATAATTGTCATTATTTGGGGTCATTGGTAAATTGTTATTGGTTATGGTTAGAAAAAAGCTGAACAAGAAAGATTGGATTCCAGGTTCTTGTTTAAAAAAAGAAAAAGAAAAGGGGGATACAGATATGATAAGATATAAGGGTAGATATTGAATCTACTTTGAAAAAGCAATTACTAGTTTAAAATATTTTACATTAGATTGGATAGATTGGATTTTTTATATATTGTATACATATTGTGTATATTGATACAAAGTTGAGATTAATTTTGTTACTCAACACATATTTCTACACTTCCTCACAGTATTGTACCTATATAGTTCATCTAACAATGTAATACAAACTGCTAGTCTTTGAAAGTCATTATTACCAACTAATTAGGATATAAAGAAATGAAGTCAGTTGTTAGACATTACAATCAAACTTATACATATGTTTTCAAGGTCAAACAGAGATATATTTTAGATAGACAAGTCTTCCAAAAATACTCAGAGATCTAAATTTAAGATATTTTAATAACATAGGTTCTTTTTATTTTTATGACAATGGGACATTTTTGTCCCTGGCAGCACCAATCTACTTCACAGATGATGGGCACTGAAGAAATTCCATATGGAGTTAACTCTTTTTTTGTGGCAAAAGTTAGCCACCGGGCAAGAAAGTGCCTTTGCCTTGCCTTGACTACCGACAGTATGATGTCCAAAATGGATAAGCAGGACACACAAGAAAGAGCTGCTGAACCTTGTCAAAACAAGGTCAGAAGATCTTTAAGAATATCCTGCTTCACAGATAAGTCTGTTAGATATGCTAGGCCTGTTGGAGATGGATATTCCAATGGCTGCAGAGGAACCTTGGGTGATTGCCCAGGCAGCCAACTGTTTCTGTCATTTTTCACATTTTTTGGAAGTCACTTGCTTGCACTTCCTATTTACTTAGTTAACATTATTTCTTTCTTGAGTCTCTGAGGGAGTTGAAGATTATTAAGTAGCTACATTTATTAATAGTTTTTCTTGTTATAGATTCAGAAAAGAAACTCATTAAGAGGTGTAAAATGTATAATTTTGAGAGACATCAAAAGATAGTTTTCAATTGGTAATACAAGTTAAATAGAAAATGATTTAGATACAATCCTTTGGACTTACCAAAATAAAATAAATAATGGAATATTTTCTTTGAATTTGTCAATTGTGAATAGACTGGACATTACTCATGCAATTATTGCTTCTATATATTGTATATAATTATTGGATCTATTGTATATAATTTTTCTTACATTAGTTATAACCATTTTTATTTTAATGCAAAATGGGATATGTGATGATATATTGTATATTTAATAAAAATTGTCTGGAATATCAGAGAATAGAATCACCCACAGCCTAGCCATGAAGATCAGAGAGTGATGACTCATGCCTTTAATCCCATCACTTGGGAGACAGAGATCCCTCTGGATCTCTGTGAGTGCAAGCCCTAACAGCCAGGCAGTGGTAGCTAACACTTTTAATCCTAGCTCTAGGAGAGTTGAACGAGGAAGTATAATAACTGGGTGGGGAAAAATATGTAAGGCAGAAATTCACTCATTCTGTCTGAGTGACCAGTCAGGCTTAGAACCTGTGAAGGTAGGACTGTTTGGGCTGAGAAGTTGAGTGGGTGAGAATTTGTTGTGGGTTGCTTCCTCTCTCTGATTTTTCTACTTTTCCCCAACATCAGCCTCTAGGTTTTTATTATAATACTAAATAGAATTCATGCAATAGGCACCTCAAGCACTCCATATAGAGTTTCCTTTCTTTGTGACACAAATTGGCCTGTGGGGCTTTAAAAAACTGCCCTTGCCTCATCTGCTGACAGTAAGTATGCTGTCCTATCTAGACCAGCAGGACACAAAGAAAAGTGACTGCCAAATTTTGCCAAGACAGTCCTTCAAAATCCTGCTTCTGTAAAGGGTCTGTCAGATAGTCTAGGTCTGTAGGCTAAAACGAATGTTCCAACATTGCAGTGGAAACTTGGGTGACTGTCCAGGCAGCCAGCTGTTTCTGTCATTTCTTACATTTTTTGGAAGTTTCTTGCTTTTACTTCCTGCTTACTCAGGTAATATTATTTTCCTTCTGTAGTCTTTGATGGAGTGGGAGACTAGATAGTCAACATTATAATTTTTCTTAGTTATGATGAAAAGGTAAATTAGATATAAAACTTTGGACTCACCAAGATAGAAAGGATAATTGAATGTTTTCTCTAATTTTGTCAAATATAAATAGACTGGATAGCGTACCTGTAATTCTTGCTTAATAACTGTTTTGTTATATGTAATTTTACTATGTTAAAGCTAAAACCTTCCTTTTTGATTAGACAGAGAAAAGGAGACCCTGTGGGATGATACTTTTATATGCTGTGAATGTGCATTTCTCTTATTGCTTGATAATAAAGTTGTTTTTGGTCTGTGACAAGGCAGGATAAGGTTAGGTGATACAATCAAACTGAGGAATCGGGGGAAGAAGGGTGGAATTGAGGAAAAATGTGTGATAATGCTTCTGAATACTGTAAAGATTTTTTACCTCCTATTGGTTTAATAAAATGCTGATAGGCCAGTAGAGGCAGGATTTAGAGGTGGGGCAACCAGACTAGGAGAATTTTGGGAAGAGGAAAGGCAGAAAGCAGATGCCATCCAGCTACAGAGAAAGCAAGCAAAGGTACCAAGCCATGTGGCTAAACATAAATAGAAATATGGGTTAATTTAAGTGTAAGAGCTAGATAGTAATATGCTTGAGCTACTCAGTTGCTATAATATTAAGCCTCTGAGTCAATTATTTGGGAAGTGGCTGCCAGGTATCTGAGAGTTTCTGGCCAGGACAGAAACTTCTAACTACAAAATTTGAGCCAGCCATTCAAGAAGCAATATGACAGAGGACTGATAAAGCCACAGTTCATTTAAATGTGAGAGCTATTTAGTAATAAGCGTGAGTCACTGGCCAAGCATTCATAATTAATATAAGCCTCTGTGTGGCTATTTGGAAGAGGCTGACAGGTATTTGGGAACAGGCAGAGGGACAGAAATTTGCCTCTGTTTACTTTTTCCCACTAGAGTTTATCATCTCCATAGTCATGGCTCTTAATCAGATTTACAGTACCATGAGGAAATTCTTTCCTGTAGAGAGCCTCAAATTCTATCAGAAAGCAGTTAGTTACCATCAACAAGATGGTACCCGAACCCCTATGCTTCCCACCTAGCAGTTCTTAAGATAACAATTTTCTTCATTTAATTTACAAGTGACTAAAGATAAAAAGTGGATTGAATTATTCACTATGGTGCAGCCCATTTATAAATAGTCACACATATTCTATACCTCTCTAGACAACTGACAACAAAACAAAACCAGACAAAAGCTATTATTTATCTAACTATACTTTTTTTGTTGTTTTTAATCTGAAGAACTAAATTTTTCTGAGCATAACCCTAGTTTGTTTTCATTTCCTTAGTGATACTCAGAGAATATGTGAGAGTATTTGTGGTCCTTCAAGAAATACTAGTATATGTGGCAGAAAGCCTGTCAGCTTCACTGACAAAGAAGAATAAATTTGTAAAAGTTGTGCTTTATGTAAGAAATTGTGATTCTAAAATATGAATTAATTAATAAGCAACTGTCAGAATTTTCTTTTCTTTAAGTAGTTTATAAATATTTCATTTTAGGGTAAATGCCACAGCTTATGGGATAGTTCAAACTACTCTGCATTTTCCTGACTTGCATAAATTGTCTCTTGAAACAGAAGTCAGGGGAACTGTTAGCAAATCCTGCTGAGGTGCGACTCCCAACGTCTGTCACATGTATTTGAGAAGATCAGCTTGACAGGGCCACGGCCTGCAGCAGCGTGTACCCCAAGATAAGTAGGAATGTTCCCAACACAATATCCTAAACATACAGAAAGCAGCATGAGATTTTAAAATAATAATAATAGTAATAATAATGATATAGCAAGAATATAGATGCTATATCCTAGATGGTGAAGTTGTGCCACAGGGTCAAAAGGCTGGACACACCTGCCAGTTTGAGGACAGAAACACCCTGCATAGTGATAACGGCTTTGTTGCTGTTTGTTACTCCAATTTAAAAAATCCATTGAGAAAATAGATTGTGATTTGTGAGCAGCCATTCATCTGCAACAGCAAACATTTACCGAGAGCATACCATGTGTCTGGCATATTCTGGGAGTTTTATATGTAAAGCTTTAACCCATTCAATTATGGTAGCCCAGTGAAGGAGCTACTAGCCACACCTCAATCTTACAGATGAAAAAAATCCCAAGGCTTATGTAAGGGAATTGTCCAAGGTCACATGTGAGTGAGACGTTCATTTAGGACATCAAACCTCCACTTTGAACTACAGAGCTGCTTCACATGGAAGGGGCTGCCACTGTCAAATGTTGATTGGCTGTGCACCCTCACCCTTGTGGTCATCACAGATTTGTGTGCAGGCAGAGCAGTTTGGCTTGTGCTGTACCAGCTCTTCCTAGAGACAGTGGGGGACATCTGCTCCATTCTCTTCTGCTCTCTGCTTGTCAATGCATCTCTACAAAACTGCCAACTTCATTCTCAGTGACACTAACCACTCTACATTTGGGAGACTGGAGTCTCTTCACTCTATCAAATTGCAATCCAAGGCCTTCCTAAATGCAACGCCCCACAGGTGAACATTGGACTCAGAGGCTGCATTATCACACTGTGACTGAGCGGTTGGCATTCCTTCTGTTTGGGAGAAAGACATAATTATCCATCAGTTTCTCTGATATTGGTGGATGCAAGGCTGTGCTACAGTGTGATCATTCTGCTCATCAGAAAGGACTGAATGAACAGGGAATATCCTGCCCATGCGGCTACTTCCACCTTCCCTCCATGATGTGGAGTGTCTGGGAAGTGGACTTAAGATACACCCACTCTTCCTTGTATCCAATCAGCAAAAGGCAATGGATTCCACTGGACATCAGCAACTGCTGTTTTGTTTTGCTTGTTTGTTTTGTTTTCATATAGTTCCTGCCCTTATGGGATTAAATCTTTCAAAAAAGATAGCTCACTATTCAAAGAAGTGCCATAGGGTTTAACAGGGAAAGTTAGAAAGTTTATGAGAGGAAGAGCTCTTCGTGGGTTCCAGGAAGTAGAGGAGAGACCTGAGTCTTGAAGAAAGAACAGGGCATATTCAGAATAGGGTTGAGCCCGAGGCTTTGCGGTATGGTACTTGCCTAGCACAGTCACACCCTGGATTCAGTTCCTGGCACCACACACAAACACACCTAAAAGGATCCAGTCAGGGTGAATGGCCTGAAGAACGGGAGTAGGAATCATATGGTAAAGGCTGAGTGAGGTGTGAGAGCGTGATGCATCTGTAGATTTGAAGAGGTGCCCAGAACTGCCTATGTTTACTGATCTATATAAGAGCAGAGGAACTTCCTGTGTAAGAACTTAGCCTGGTCTAACTGGAGTTTGGAAGTAGCCAGCCACAAACAAGACCAAGTTGTATGGAGTGCTGTGGAAGCTCCCGGGGTGCCCACTCACCCCCTGGGGAAGAAAGACCGGAGGAATGTGTGAACTGGGTAGACCACCAGGGGTAGGAAGTGAGGTGCAATCCTCTGTAATACTTACATGTCCCGCCACAAGCTAAAGATAATTTTATAAATATTTGGCAATTGATGAATAGCTGTGTACTTTTTTAATTCATTTTTAAAATCAGCATGCAAACACAATAATGTTTTTACAGCATTTTCCTGCGCATTTGATTTTGTTCTCTCTCCTGACCTCCCTGCATCTGCCCGTCTCCTCCTCTTCTGCCTTGACATCATATGAATTTTAACACCCTCTTCTTCCTCCCTTCCTTAAATCTCTTTTTCCTTTCTCGTGGGCCACTTCCTAGCTTCATGACTCATACTTACATTCACACACACACACACACACACACACACACACACACACACACACGAGTAAAACCTAGGATCTACATACAAGAGAGAAAAGCCAGTAATGCTTTCCTATTTGGTCTTTCTAGGAGGGTACTAACCAGAATGGCTTAGAACCAGGGCAACACAGGACAGGTCCATTCTTCTCTGGGTATGTGCTGGCAGAGAAACACACATGTTTTGCTGACATAGAACATTCTCTCAAATATTTTTGGGCCAAAAGTAAACATTTGAATTGTTACATGATTTAAAATACTTATTTGGGGACCAATGAGATTTGTGATAGAGCATATCATATTTAAAAGCTATCTAATCTATCGATGTATAGATAGTATGTGAAACTGAATATAATTTAATTAATTTCACAGAAATTTCCAGGTCACACCAGAATTCTGAGAGCCTCTTTCTCTCCCCTACCCTCCTGGGTCTACATTCCCATGGCCTTCAGCTGTGAGTGGAAAAGCCAGAAGCAGGCCACCTTTGAGGGAAAGTTGTAAGATCTTACTTTAATGGTAACAAAACAACCATGTTCTACTTATTAGTAATAATAACAATAAAAGCAGCAGGCAGTGTTCATTAAATGGCTACAAATGGTTAAATGCTTTAAAAAGTTGTTCCCTGGGCCTGGGGGTGATGGCACATGCCTTTAAACCCAGCACTTGGGAGGCCAAAGAAGGTGGATCTCTGTGAAGCCAGCCTGGTCTACAGAGTGAGTTCCAGGACAACCAGGGCCATTACACAAAGAAACCCTGTCTCAGAGTTTGTTTGTAGGGGAAGACACTTGTAGCACAGCATCCAGAGACTTGAACTCAGATTATCAGCCTTGGCAGCAAGAACCTCAGCAGCTCCACTCGAGCTACTCAGGGCTCTATGCTAAGTACTTTAAAGTGCCTTCTCATTCGGTGCTCTTTCTTACTGACGCACATACATCTCTTTAAGTCTATATCATGAATATATAATTTGTAAATCAGAAACTGAGGCCAACAGCTGAAGTTACATGGAGATAAACAGTTCTGACGTCAAGTCACACACTGAGGCATACAGTGGACTCTCATGATGCCAGTGAGCTGTGCTGCCCCCTACTGGGGAAACAAGCTATTGGCCCTCATCCAAAGCATCCTTTGAGTGCTCAAGTCATCTCTGTAGGGAGCCTGGCAGAAAGACCCTGTTCCAGAAGGGATACATTTATCAGCAGTATTTAGCCACCCTGTCTGCCCTGTGTGAGTGTGAATATAAGACAATCAAAGGCTGCATGAACAGGGGTCATAGGGAAAAGGCACTGAATGAAACAAAGCAGACAGTCATGTAGCCAGAGGATAGCCTAACCCCAGTGACAGTGAGCCCTGGACCGTATGACATAGCAACCAACTCCCAGAGCAGTCCTGAGACTACATCTGTGAGACCTGCAGTGTGAGGAAGATTTCTGCTCCCCCGGGAGACCTATTGGGTGTCACATCCCATGTGGTTTGTTTCTGGAAACCTGACTGGGGATGAAGAAATGGCAGGGCATATACAGAAGAGCTGGGTTGTGATCAGTCTGATGGACGGTGCCTGCTGGGCAACCCTTCATGTTTATATGTACAGCATAAGGAAGAAGTGTGGGAGTCTCTGTAGAGGAGCAGTCTCAGGCTGAGAACCAGGAAGAGGAAGCTCTATTCTACGTGTTCTATACCCAGGTCTTAGCTAAAGGTCAGCTGTTCAGCACTCATATTTAGGCCAAGGGAAGGCTTCACCATTCCTCTGAGCACAACCTAGGGCAGGCTTTGATATTCCCATGGGCCTGAGACATTGAGGTCCATGATATATGATCATGCTTGCACCAGTAATACAGGACTTCCTCTGCTCCCCACAACTGGGCAACCCCTGAGGTGGCTTTCTAGTCTGCCCTTCTGCCCTGTCTTTGGAACTTTCAATAAGTCCCAAGCATCTGGAGGCACCTGAAGTTCTAACCCTGACAACAGTCTGGTGGAGGTTTTGGGTGAGTACCCACCACCTTTCTACTTCCTGGGTCTCCTTTGTAAGTAAAGCAGTTGTGGGTCCTTGATGAGGGTGTATACAACAGAGGCCAGTGAGAATGCCTAGGAAAAGGGACATGACAAAGACTGGGACCTTGGCCCTTTCTGCCAAAGTTGTTGGAAGCCCTGCTGAGAAGCACTAGATAATCACTTTGTTTCCATTTTCAAAAGCATATTGTAGCTTTTTGTTTGTTTTATCTTTGTTCTTTGGGGGAGTCTGCCACTCAGCTCCCCCAATCACCCTAATCACATATTCTTTTTCTTTTACAAATGCCTGGCCTTAGCTTGCCTTATTTCTAACCAGCTTTTCTTCAATTATCCCATATACCTTGTGCCTCTGAGATTTTACCTTCCTATATACTTTTCTTTACTTATTTTCTTTTTTAATATTTATTTTTATTTTATGTGAATTGGTGTTTTGCATGCATGTATAACTGTGTAAGGGTGGCAGATCTTGGAATTAAAGACAGTTGTTACTTGCCATGTGGATGCTGGAAATCGAACTCAGGTTCATCGGAAGAACAGTCAGTGTTCTTAACCATTAAGCCAACTCTCCAGCCCCTAATTATTTTCTTTAAATTTACGTTTATTTTTAACATATGGGGTTTTACCTGTTTGTATGCTGTGTTATGGTGTTGGGCCCTTTAGAATTGCAGTTACAGACAGATATAAGCTGCCATATGGGTGCTAGGATTTGAACCCGGGTCCTTTGGAAGGGAAGCCAGTGCTCTTAACCACTGAGCCATCTCTCCAGCCCTCTTTCTTTACTTACTCTGTGGCTTGCTGTGTAGCTGGGTGGCTGATCCCTGATGTTGTCTCCTTCTTTTGCTCCTAATCCTCTCTTCCTAGATTTCTCCTCCTATTTATTTTCTCTGCTTGCTAGCCCTGCCTATCTATTGGCCATTCAGCTCTTTATTAGACCAATCAGGTGTTTTAGGCAGGCAAAACAGAGTTAAACAAATGCAACACATTTTTGCAATATTAAACAAATGTTCCACAGCATAAACAAATGTAACACATCTGCAACTAATATTCCACAACAGTATATGAAAAAAATCCATTGTTACATTGGAAGGTCTGGGTCAGTAGTATGCCTCAGCTTGCTATATCAATCTCTGTGGCCTGAACTGGATCCTTGAAGGAAAGTACTATCTCTGATCTCCACATAATCTCAACAGTAAGAGGAACACACACACATACACACACACACACACACACCAATAATTAAAAAATATTTTTGACATTCTATTTAGTGAGCTTCTTGGAGTAGAATGTTACAGTTGTTACAGGCGAGAGACAAGCTGCCTGATGATTTGTTTGAAATGTTTCACACTGAACTTTCCATTCTGGGTAATTTTCTACAGAAGATATAGCTGGAGGGCATCTGATATGCTTTTGAAGCCCATGAACTGGGAAGGTCAAAGCCCCGATTGCATTAGACAGAGATGTCTTGTGACTCACAAGGTGTTCTCTTGCTAAAATAGCAGTGTAGAATTTTCTAAGTCCTAGAAAGGTATATATACATATTTCCTTGTGCCCAAGTGCCTAGTTTCATTTGCCTTCTAGCGAATACTAGTGAGATGTTTGCCAAGGGCTTTGTGAAGGAGTTTCCTTTTCTGGTCTCCCTACATCCTACAGGAATCTCCTAATTAAACTGTATTCTTTACTACCTATGCTATTTTTGCTGTATCAGAATGCTATTGTGTTAACCTGACATTTCTCAATAATTCACTTTTCCAAAACTTGTTTGAGTGTGGCATTGTGGCACACACATGTAATTTCAATATTTGGAAGATGGAGGCAGGAGGATTAGGAGTTCAAGGCCATCCTTAACTAAACAGTGAGTTCAAGGCTAGCCTGGGCTACAAGAGACCCTGTCTCAAAAAATAATTAAATACATAAATAAAAAATTAAAACTTGCTTTAGGTTTTAGTAACTTGATAGGTTACTTCTATCAACATTAACATGATAAACTATATTTTGCGTACACTTAAAATACATGCTTACTTACGGAACATATGAAGTTCACCTGTATTATTCTGGGTAAGTGTAACCATAACTTTAACAATAATATAAAGGAGTTTTAAAAGTCAGTATTCTTTATAGATAAAATTATTTACTTCTAAAGCTGATGTGTACGAATTCATGTCAGAGGTGACTGACATATGGTTTGTGTCACAGGCCTTTAATCTCAGCACTTGGGAGGCAGAGGCAGGCAGATTACTGTGTGTTCGAGGCTAGCCTGGTCTACATGAGTTCCAGAACAGCCAGAGCTAGTGAGACCCAGTCTCAAAAATAAAGAAACAAACAAACAAATGAGAGTATGAATGGGAAAGGACCTCTTCATCTGTCAGTCATCATGGCTCTTTCCCAAATGCTGTAACAAGTACCTGGTAAAATACTTAGCTGGTGTACCTCAATGAATTGCTGTCAAGTCCAATGCAAAAAAATTGGATGTACAGCCTTCTATATTATGAGAATCATTGGGCAGACTTCTCAGATTCTGTGGCAGAGACAAAGAAATAACTTTAGTATGTCATTGGGATTTGGAGATGGTAGGTAGTAAGAACTTAGAAGGGGAGGAAATGCTGCATAGACTATGGTGCCAGTCATTCTTTGCTTCATGTTTCCTGGGAATAGAGATGGGAGGTTCTCAGTCATCAGTGACTCACAGTGGAACCCTTACCCCAACCCATAGACTCATATTACTGGGAAAAGGTTCACATGTGGTTGAGCACTCCTCCACTAGATAAGCCTGTAAAAATGGGTTAGAACTTTTTCTTTTATACCAATATGTGATCTTCCATGTGCCCTGCCATTTTCCTTAAACCAACCAAGTAATCACAACCATTGCTTTAAATATACAGAAAGCACGGTGTCAGCATTCCCAATAATTGGGAAGGAAGGAATTTTATTTGCTGGAAAACATCACCAGCCCATCCATAGATTCCATCCATTCAGTTTGACTTTTGGAAGTTTCGTGTGGACATGATTCTTACCTGTTTTGCTCACTCTTGATGTTAGTTGAATGAATGAATGGGTGAGTGAATGAATGAATAAATGAATGAACTAACCCTAGGCCTTTCCCGCCATTCATGAAAAGCCCTGTAAGGTAGGTGACTAAGGACAAAATAAGAAATCCTTGGTGTCTGACCCTCAAGGATGAAGGATCAGGTAATGAACTGAGAAAGACTTTTCCATGGACTCAGTCATGCGTCAGCAGGGAGTGCTGGGTGAAGAATGTGTGTTCCAGACACCTGAACCTTTGAGGGCACATAGATGTTAACAGTGTCTGTTCCCTCTCCTTGGACAGCCCCATCATTTGTAGATAACAGTGTGGCACCTTGATGCCTGACTTTAAGTCTCTGATGCTCTTTGCAGCTAGACAAGGACAGCAGCCTATTGTTAGGCTTGGCTCAAAGCTTTCAAATTGCATCACCTGCCAACAAACTTGATTGCCTAAAATCAGTCCTGACTTCTTTTTTTTTTTTTAATTTAACTTTTTAAAATTTTATTTTACATAGAAAGAAAAAAAAGAACTTTACTTTCTAAAAAAAATAAAATAAAATAGACTGACAAGAAAAAGAAAATAAAACAATGCCATTGTGTAGAATGAATAGTGTTGAGATCAAATGAATAGCAGAAGACTATATTGAATATAATTTTTCAGATCCCAAGCTGTTCAGTGGTTGTGGTTTGCAGCTTGCATGTTCTTTACTTTTTTTTTTTTTTAAAGTTCACTAATGAGTGAGTACCTCCCCTGCTTATCTTTCTTCGTTTGTGATACTTACTCAGAAGGATATTCTCCAATTCCATCCATTTGCCTGCAAATTTTAGGATATCATTTTTTTAACTGCTGAGTAGTATTTCATTGTGTAGATGCACCACAGTTTGTTAATCCATTCTTCAGTTGAGGAGCATCTAGGTTGTTTCCAGGTTCTTGCCATATGAATAATGCTGCTAAGAATATAGTTGAGCTAATGCCTTTGGGGTGCAAATATGCATCTTTAGGGTATATGTCCAATAGTGGTATTACTGGATTCTTGGGGAGATTGATTCCCAGTTTTCTGAGAAACCGCCATACTGCATTCCAGAGTGGCTGAACAAGTTTAAACTCCCACCAACAATGGAAGAGTGTTCCCCGTGCTCTGAATCCTCTCCAGCATAGGCTGTCACTTGTATTTTTAATCTTAGTCATTCTGACAGGTGTAAGGTAGTATCTCAAAGTTGTTTTGATTTGCATTTCTCTGATGACTAAAGACGTTGAGCACATTTTCAAGTGCTTTTCAGCCATTTGCAATTCTTCTGCTGAGAATTCCCTTTTGAGTTCTGAACACATTTTTTAATTGAGTTATTTATGGTTCATATATAGAGAGAGTAATCAAGAAACTAGAGCTCAATACCCTAAATGACCCAATTAAATAATGGGGTCTGGTCCTGATTTCTAAGAGGCTGCCCAATATTATTTACTTGTATGATTTTCAATAGAAATGTTTAAAAATGTATACCTTTATAAGATTTCCCCATGGGAAAGAATCTCAGAATCATAGAAAAACAAGTGTTGGACAGATACCAAGTCTTGATCTGGAGCTTGGAAAATCCCAGAAATAGTGGGAAATCCACTTCTCACAGAACCAGCATGGTTAGGCTTCCTCCGGAGTGAGCTGGGCACTTAACCATCCATGCCCTCCCACAGTAGATGCCTACATGCCTAGGGACATCATCTGTCCCCCAGGAGCCTATAGCTGGGTCGGACGCAGGTGTGGTAGGGCGGTGACCTTGGAGAGGCCATACCCTTCCCGGTTTGGCCTTGGCAGTCTCCTGACAGCACGGCTGCCCTGTGTCCCTCAGGCTGCACCCACAGCCCCGCAGCCCCTTGCTGAGCCGCCGTCCAGGAGGATTTGTCAGCTCGCCCTATATAGCTGCAGACAGCTGCCATCTGTTATGTTTAGTAACACCACCCCGCGCCCCCTCCTCTGTGAACAAGCCGGCCTCAGTCGTTACGCCAAGAAGACAGTTTTTTAAAGGAGACTCTGTTGCAAGCAGGCTTCCCGCAGCGTCCTTTCTCTGGGCCTCTTGGGTGCTTGCAGCGCCGGGCTGCAGCCGAGCCTACAGGCAGGTGCTTACAGGAACAGACACAAAGCTCCTCTTTACCCTCGGTAGGTTCACTGGAGAGAAAAATCCGTGATGTGTGCACCATTTTAATGCATCACATTTCAGTTCTGCAAATGCAAAGTGTAAATTGGGCTCCAATACCATGGTGAATCAGACCGGCCGTCATGATTAATTTATCACCGTGCTCCAGATACATCAGCTAAAATAATGTGAATTTAAAGCATCGCTTGCCCCTGTCTTTGTGCTTGCTGGCAAAAGCGAAGGGCAGATCACTAGAGGGAAAATAGGGATAAAGTTTCACCCTCTTCTCGTCTTTGGTTTGGCAGGGCATGGATGCAACTAAATACTTGCAACCCGTTTCCTGCCCCCATTTAAACGGAATTTGTTAACTTAATATTTGTTTTGTTTTTAATTAGTGTGTGTGCTGTTCCTCTGTCTTCTCCAGGCCTCATCCACACACCCCAAACTTCTGATTAACATTAATGTGGAAGATAAGTAAACCCCCCCCAACACACACACTTCAAGCAACTTCTAGTTTTCAAACTGCTTCATTACTAAATATTATCCAAGACCTTGGCATTCATCGTGGCCCATGAAGAAACTGGATCACTGAACAATCAATTCTGAGACCTTAGGAAACTTAGGATCTTAGACTCATACAGGCTTGACTTAGTAAATGCAATAGAAGCTTGGACAAGACCCCCAGTTTTATTGTTTATGGGTTTTTTGTTTGGTTGGTTTTTTTTTGGCTGGGGCGGGGG
>PVIH01015449.1:0-49629 GCA_004025045.1 Sigmodon hispidus | reverse complement strand
CTCACTTGTTTGTTTGTGTGTGCGTGTGTGCACACACACTTGATAACACACCTGCTTGCACAACAGTGAGTGTTTGTTTTTTAACTTGGTTTTACAATAGAAACCCAAGAACCAGATATTGGGGAAAAGCAGAAATATCAAAGAGACAGAAAAACAAGACACTACCACTTCTCACCTAGCCACTTCTCATGAATCCCCAAAATAAATAACTCTTAGTCCTGAGCCAATAGGGAAGATGTATTACACTCCTGCCTCCTCTTTCTCTGACCAGATCTCTCACTTCCCCCTTCAACTTTCCTAGTGCTAGGATAAAAGGTATATGCTACCAGACCCTGGCTCTGTTTGATCTTTAACTCACAGATATCCAGACAGTTCTTTGCCTCTGAATGCTGGGATTATAGGTGTAAACCAATACTCCCTGATCTTCCTGGCTAAATGTACCTCTTTCCTTTGATTTCTCAGGCAGACTTCATTAGACATACAACATATTGACACATAGCATCCTGTGTGTGTGTGTGTGTGTGTGTGTTTGTGTGTGTGTTTGTTTGTTTGTTTGTGTGTATGTGTATGTATATGTATGCTTATGCCTGCATGCCAATATGGAGGTCATAGTTCAATCTTTGGTGTTGTTCCTTTCATCTTACTAACTTGCTTTTGAAACAGGGCATCCCACTGACACTTAGAATTTGGCCATTGTACTAAATGTGTTGGTTAGACCCAGGTATAATTTTGGCTCAGGCTCCACCTCTGGTAAAAATAGTACTTATCACCAGGACTGATTTTTAAGATGTGCATTAAATGTAGACTTATATATTTAAGCCCTATAGGGCAAGAAAATTGCTGGTTGAACAAAATCCAGAGTCCTACATCTTTGCATTCTGTAAGTTTCCCATTATATAGTCTAGTAGGACCTTAGCAAATCCCATTTCCTTTGATTACTTATAAAAATTGAAGCAAAGTCTACTAAGATCAGAAATATAAAGTGAATATATTTTTACCAAAGACATGCAGAATACACATACAAGACTGTGAATTAACGCATGATAGGATTTTACACATTTTATCTGAAAGCCATGTTAGCTTAAAGTTTAGATACATGTAAGTACAAGGAATGATAACTGTGTTACAGAGAATGTGAAATGGCAAATATCTTTTTCAATGATATCAGAGACTGCAAAATGGAAAACTATTATCTTTGAGCAATAGGGAATAGAAGCTGTGAAAATGGGAAAGAAAACAGTGTGCCATCTAGGAAATGATTAAATGTTGGCTTTGTGGGTGATTTCAGAAAAGGCCACAGTAAAACCCAAGCATTGGATCTTCATTTAGACAGGGATGAAGCATAGCTGAAAAGGAGGAGGTGAAGAAGCAAAGCCGTTGGACACTGGGCTGACATTGATGTCTTTTGGGAGAACCAAAGATTTCGGTTGCAAGTTTTGTAATATGGTGGTCAGGAATAAAAATAGTTCCATGCGTGCCAGGCTCTCTCCTGCACATATCCGTTTTCCTGTGAGGAAAAAAGAGTAAAAGAAGTTAATTATGCCTTGTGTGTATGTGAGTATGAAATACACTGAGTTTGTAACCGACACAAGGGATCAAGGTGAGTGTTGAATTATTGGAAAGCTAGTTAGATGCATGGATAAGTTAGAGAAAAATTGCTTAAGCAAATAGACAAAGGTGGGGTATGTGATCAGTACTGTGCAACCTAGTCTAGGCTAGGCTAAATCCCTGAAAGGCAAGGCCAGTCTAGATGATCTACTACTTTAGTATAAACCGTGGACTGTGGCACAGAGCAGAAAACTGCTGAAGTTACATGTCTTGTGGACTCTTTTGTTTTCTGTGATTTTGTTGAGTTTTGGGCAATGTTAGTTTCAATTTTTTGGTCACACATGCAACAGCTATAATTTTCCCTGTAAATTTGGTTCTTTCTTGAATGTTCTCTCCCAAGATCAAGCATGGGGCTAATGCTTCTCAAATTTTTATCTATAATTATCATCAGTAATTTTTAACCCTGGCTACTTTTCTGTCTCAGTAGATGCAGTAAAAACTAATTAGATATGATTTTTAAATGTTCTCAGAAAAAAGTAGATACAGCATATTATGGAGAAGGAGACTCATAGAAAGGCAATGTTAGGAAATCATAGGTATATGTGAGGAAACAACACCTGGATCATTAAACTTTCCTTATTGTTATGAGAAGGGGATTATGGCAGTAAATACACAGGAAAACACAAAAGTCTCAGGATTGCACATATTACTAACTATTAAGAGTAAGTTCTGTGGACATCAAACATATAGAATCAACGATAGGATACAGTATGCTTTAAAAGAAAAAAGTACAACACAAAACATGGGATGAATAGATCCATTTTACCATACAATGAAGCTTTTTGGTAAAAGAAGGTTAAAATGGAATGGGAAAGGACTACCTTCTCAAAGTCTGCCCTGTATAGAGAAAATGAGCGGAATATAACCCTCCTGTAAGTTAGGTTACTATATAAAATCATATCTAACAAACACAAAAGAATTGTTCAGGTTCAAATATTACTGTCCTTAGAACAGTGTACCCATGTTTATAACTTTTTAAAGTTGTTACTGCAAGTAGCTTCCAGCTTACATAAGTGTTGCAAAAACAGAATATGAGTGGCTCCACATTTAAAAAATCTTGCAAAAATGCTGAACTCTATGTCTAGAATTAGGTCATGCAGAGGGTGAAAAATATGTTTAAGGAAGCACAAAAGGAAAAAGGGAGCTTTATGATGGCTATGATTAAATTCTTAAAATTTAAAAAGAGAAGCCACTATAACTGGTCATGTAAGGTTGGTAGAACAAGCCCTTTTGAAGTATAAATAAAGCTCAAGCTATTTGGTGATTAGTTGTTTACATCTATTAGATGATCAGTAGTTTGTTTTTGCTGATGCTTCTTCATCTCAGAACATGAACCCAAACTAAGGCAGGGCAAATGCGGTGGGGCATCATTTTCCTGCTAACAGATAATATTAAGAAATATTGTTGAAGAAAGGTGATACAGACAAAAACAATACAGAGAAATACTTGAGGTACATGACACCATGCATCAGATGAGCCAGGCAGATGTTTCAGATCATTTTACCAAAACCTAAAATCATATATGTGATTTTTAGTAGCTTGTGAAATATTCTCCAAAACTGAACATCAACTTTGACAGAAAGCATTTCTCAAAAGATGTAAGAAAATTTAGACACCACCTTGAAAATAATCTGATTCTCATTGATTAAAGGTGGCTGCCACCACCACCAGAAACCACAAAACTCATGGAGACTGGACAAGGTTCTGCTTTAAAAAATGGGTGAAGAGCAAAATTAAAACTGTCTTAAGTTGAAATAGAGTGATTATCCAAATCCATGCCACACAGGAAGTCACTGCTAAGAGGCATATTTAAACACTTATTGTCTGTGAAATCAAAAGCGAGAGCAGGAGAGAGAACAATCTTATGCTAACTAAATTCCCATATAAAAATAATACGAGACAATAAAAAAAAAAAAAACCCAACATCCAGAAGGTGAAGATTGCAAGAAACAATTAAAATCAGGGCTAAATTCAGTAAAATAGAAATAACAATATCAAAACAATATAAAGAATTAATAAAAGGAAAAGTTAGATCTCCAAAAAGCCCCCCAAACGTAAATAAGAGATGAAAAGATATGATACAGTTAATAAAATTATAGATAAAATGGGAAATGACAAGAGACACTGAAGAAATTCTGTAAATTATAATAATATAAAAATTAAACACCTGACCCAGTCTTAATGCTGGGGTGAGGAAAGTGGATCTGCCTGGAGTGGATGCTGAACTAAGTCATATTGAGACCTTAGGACCTCCTGCTCTTGCTGGGAAGGGGATAAAGAATGTGGAGAAGAGAGAGTTATTGGAATGGGTGGGAAGGTGAAGGAGGCTTGAACAAGAATATACATGGATAGAAAATGGCTTTATATATAATAAAAAATTAATAAAAATAAGAAGAAAAATTATATATACATTATAATATACTACTTAATAAGTGCACAAGGCCAAATTTGAAACCTTGAAAGAAAGTATATAAATTTTTGGTATGAACCACTTACAAAATTTAAATTAGGTTTTACATTAAAAATTTAAAAGCCTTTTGACTCAAAATGAAATAGAACCAGTAATCAAAAGTCCCCCCACAAAATAAACGTCAGATTCAGATCAACTCAGTGAAGAAATTTACCCATTTTAAAGAAAATTTTATCAATTATTCACAAATTTTTCTTCAAGATAGAAAAAGAAATATACATTGTCTGAATCTTCTTATGAAGCAACATTTATCCTGATACTTAACCTAGATAATGACCCTACTGAAAAAGAGAATTACAGTCAGGCATTGATGGTGAGAATCTTTTATCCCAGGATTAGGGTGGTGGACGCATACAGGTCTCTATGCATTCCAGGACAAATGAATCCAGAGTGCAAGTTTCATGACAGTCAGAGCCTTTACATGAAGAAGCGCTAATGCAGCTGGCAGAGTTCAGCTCCAAGGCTACCACAGGGTTCATACGCAAAAACTCCACAGTGTAATGAAATCTGTGAATTTTTAATCTGATAAATAGTTCAAGAGACTCAAACTTTTTAGTCTGATGTTCTTTAAAAATAGGTTTCTATTTATCTGAGGAAAAGAGGACATATACATGTTCTGTGGGTCATTTTCTTTTTCCTTGTACTCTAACTCTACAGCTCATTTTCCTACCTCGTTCCTCTGCTCTACATGGCTGTCTACATACTACAGACCAGAGACTCCTTGTAATCCTAAGAAAAGTTTTAAAATCCTCTTAAGGTCATAGCAGATTTCTTTAGAGATGATAAGGCACAAAGCCATTTACCATGGCAACATATAGGTGCTTGACACTTCCCCAGTCTTCATCTGCAGTTAGCTGGACATAAAACTAATTTTCCTTGGACTTGGATAATTGAAAAACTGATTTTTGGCACCTAAATAATAGTTATTGAAGCTTGAGTTTTATATCATAAATTGAGGTTAGGATGTTTTTACATAATATTAATTGCTACAGGGCCAAAGCAAGTGAATTCTGTCAATCCATTATCAGTTGCCAGAGGAAAACCTCAGAACCTTGAATCAACAAAGCCAGACACTTGTTGATTTAGTCCTTGAGTATGATCTGTGAAAGTCCTACTTGCGATCTATCCACATGGACTCTTTGTTTGGTCAAATTGCTTTTTCTTTTAGGTAGTTATACAGAACAGACTTATATGTTTCTCACCATGATGTGGAGCAAAATATCTAGTTATACAGCATATTCTAGTATATTCTCTATAAATCAAAATTATATAGCTAAATTAAAAACCCTCTTCTTACCATCCACAAATATATGTGACCTTAAGCATGAGATGTAATCATGATTTTATAGAATATATAGTAATGGGGAGATACCATGGCTTTTTTTACACATATGCTATTATAGACAGGAACAATCTAGGTTTTCAGAGTCTGTGGGCCTGCAAACCCTGCCCGATAGAGTTTCTCCATCACAAAATACACAAAAATTAGCAGGCTTCCTACATAAACTTGACAACTATACTGAGATAGAAATTAGAAAAACCTTTCACAATGTTATAAAGAAACAAAAAATCCATTTAAGCATAATTCAGACCAAGCCAGTATAAAAGTAAAGAATATGTTAGGTGAAAACTTCGAGACATTGAAGTTACAATTTGGAATAACAGAAGATAGAAAGTGTGATGATATAGCTATATTGAATAAAATCAACCTAGAATATCAGAGAACTAATCACCTACAGCTAAACCATGAGGGTCAGAGAGTGATAACTCACTCTTTTAATCCCAACACAGGGGTAACAATGTGATTACTCAGGTCTATAAACTAAGCACAGGGTTGACAATGTGGTGACTCATGACTCTAATTCCATCACTTTGGAATTTTTATTTATTTCTATGTGCTTAAGGCCTAACAACCAAACAGTAGTAGCTCACACCTTTAATCCTAACTCTAGGATTATCACATAGAGTTGAAACCAAAAGAGAATCAAATGGAAAAGAAGATATTTAAGGCAGGCATAGGGACACATTCAGGCATTGTGGAGGAGTGACAATCCCAGGGAGAGGACACTTGAAGATATCATTTACCCTGTTCAGCTTGAGAGGATGGCTAGGTGAGAATTAACTGTGGTCTGTTTCCTTTCTCTGATATTCCAGTGTTTCTCCAATATCTGGCTCTGGGTTTTTATTAAACCACAACTAGGATTTGTGCAATAGGGAAGTTCTTCCATACTCATGAATCAGCAGGATTAATAAAGTGAAAATAGTCATCCTACTGAAAGCAATGTAGGTTTCAAGGCCATCCTCATCAAAGTTCCAAATTAATTGTTTATGAAAACTGAAAGGAGAATTTTAAGCTTCACAGAGAAACACACACACACACAAAAAAAATCCATGATAGCTTAAAATTATCCTCAATGATAAAAGATTGGCTAGAGGTATCACTATTCCTAAATTTATATTATACAGTAGAGCTATAGTAATAAAAATCTGCATTGCCTTGGCAAAAACACAAGTTAAATAGAGTGTTATGGAGTTTGCTGTCAAAATCACTTGATCCATGAAAAAACATCTATGCCAATATCCAGGTAAACACATGTAATGCACATGTGAAGATGCAACATTCATGAAAAGAACCAGTATTGGGAGCAGAAGGAAACCCTGTAATTCCATTAGTGTCTACTGCCACAACTACAAGGATTCCCGGATCTCATGACCTCAAAGTTGTTTAAATCTAGACCCAGACAGTATCATATAACTGTATTTCACAAACTGTTTTTAAATAATTAGACATGTATATAGTATTTGAATGTATGGGTGAATAAATATGTCAAAGTTATTTGTCTGTAAAGTTCATAGGACTCCCTCAGGTTTATTGTGAGCAACCTAATATGAAGGCAAGGTATTCAGCTCAGGTTTATGACAAGAGAAGTAAGTGTTCTTAATTTCTGAGTCATGTATCTAGCCTCATATTACCTTCATAAAAATGTCAGACACCAGTCTAACTTCCAGCCAGGACTGGGAATGTAAATAAAACGTCTCTCCTCTAATGAAGAGAGATTGGAAGCTGTAGGCTACTCAAAAATCCAGAGCCAGTTTTATGTATCAATTTGGCTACCCATTGCTTATTCATGCTGTGGAGAATATCACTAAACACATAAGCACACTAGCAAGAAATATTGCACTCAGTGCTTAAAAAATACTTCAAATATAAAAAGAAGATTAAAAATAATGTCTATTATGTCTATTGCTTATGTACTTTGTGGTAAACTGAAAGTCATCAACTAAACTGTTCATTTAGTTTTATGTTTTATAATTGAAGTATAAGACAGCAAATTGTGAGAATTCTATCCAGCAAAACATTTGCTCAGGGATGTTCTTGCCAACCACAGGTCTAACTACATTAATCTGCTTGTGTTCTGCTCCCCTGAGTGAGCTTCATGCCCATGGATATTTTCGGTGGTTTGTGGAATGTGTTTCTATATAGCTGATCCTAGAAGAAAATACCCAGAAGTGAGCAGATTCTGGAAACCAGACCATTCTTCCTGGATGTTACTCTCTGGGACCAGGTTCAATCCCTAGAGTCTGATCTCAGACTCTCTCTAGCAGATAGGACTAGGGTTTGGCTGTGAGGGGCTGCTCCAGCCACACCTAAAAGAGGGACCTTCCAGGCCAGGCCCCCCCTCCAACTGCATCAGCAGAGAAGGACTGAGGATTTGAGATTTAGACCCCTGTCCAGAGCAGAGTCAGAGATTGAGCAGACCACTTGCTCAGAGGAGACAGGAGACACACAAGTCCTCTTGCCACATCTGACTAGGAGCTACCTAATTGTGAACTACTGAAGAAATGGGCAGACGCCAGAGCAAAAATATAACAATATAAAGAACAACAGGGCAACACCAGAAGAAACTGGTGGTTCTACAGCTACAAGACCTGAACAGAGCAATGAAGAGGAAAAAGAAGAAAACAACACCAAAAGTATCTTTATGAAGATTATTGAAGTCTTCAAAGAAGATATAAAGAATTCCCTTAAAGAAATAGAAGAAAATACAAACAAAAAATTAAAAGAGATGAACAAATCCTTGAAAGAAAAATCAAGAAAGTTAAACCAAAAAATGAAAGAAACATTCCAGGAACTAAAAACTGAAATAGAAGCAATTAAAAAGGCACAAAATGAGGCAATGGTGGAAATAGAAATCTGAAGAAAAGAGCTGGAACTACATATACAAGCATAACCAACAGAATCCAAGAGATGGAAGGGAGAATCTCTGGAGTGGAAGTCTCGGTAGCAGAAATACTTACATCAGTCAAAGAAAATACTAAAACCAAAAAAGTCATAAGACAAAATGTTCCAGAAATCTGGGACACCATGAAAAGACCCAAACTGAGAATAAAAGGAATAGAAGAAGGAGAATACCAACTCAAAGGCACAGATAATGTATTCAATAAAATCATAGAAGAAAACGTTCCTAACTTGAAGAAGGAAATGCCTGTAAAGATACAAGAAACTTACAGAACAGCAAGTATATATGAACCCCCCAAAAGTCCTGCTTGCCACAAAATAATCAAGCCACAAAACAAACAGAACAAAGAAAAAATTGTAGGAGCTTCAAAAGTAAAAGCCAACTGACTTATAAGGGTAGACAATCAGAATAACACCTGGAAATGATGAAAGAAAGAAGGGCTTGGTCAGAAGTTATACAGACACTAAAGAGCATGGCTGCCAACTTAGAATACTATACCCGGAAAATTATCAATCACCGAAGAGTAAACAAGATATTTCATGACAAAGTCAGACTGAAACAATACCTATCTACCATTATTGCCTCCTGAAAGCATTAGAGGGAAAACTCCAACCTAAGGATCTCAGATTTACCCATGAAACCACAAACATTCAATACTCCCACAGAAGAAAAGCCAGAAGAAAGGTAATATATATAAGCTAACACCAAAAATAGCAGGAAACATCAATCAGTTGTCACTAATATCCCTTAGTATCAGTGGACTGAACTCACCAATGAAAAGATACATACTAACAAAATGGATAAAAAAACAGAAGCTATCCTTCTGCTGCATACAAGAAACACAGCTTAACTACAAAGACAGACACAGGCTCAGAGGAAAGGGTTGGGAAAAAGATTTTCCAATCAAATGGCCCTAAGAAACAAGCTGGGGTTGCCATCCTAATATCTAAGAAAGTAGACTTAACCTCAAAGCAATTTAAAGGGACCAAGATGGACATTACTTATTCATTGAAAGAAAAATTGGTCAAGAGGAGATATCATTCCTTAATATTTATGCCCCTAATATAAGGGTACCAACGTATGCAAAAAAAAAAAAAAAAAAAAAAAAAAAAAAAAAAAAAAAAAAAAAAAAAAAAAAAAAAAAAAAAAAAAAAAAAAAAAAAAAAAAAAAAAAAAAAAAAAAAAAAAAAAAAAAAAAAAAAAAAAAAAAAAAAAAAAAAAAAAAAAAAGCCGTAAAGCTCAAATCTCACATCTGTTCTCACATGCTAATAATGGAAGACTTCAATACCCCACTTACACCCTGGTTAGGTCAATCAGACAGAGACTCAACAAAGAAATAGTCTAACAGAGGTTACAATGCAAAGAGATTTAATAGGTATTTACAGAAGCTTCCACCCAAACTCAAAGCAATATCCGTATTTCTCAGCACCACATGGAACTTTCTCTAAAATTGACTACATAATTGGTCATAAAACAAATATGAATAGATAGAAAAATGGCAATTATCCTTTGCATTATATCAGATCACCAACACATAAAATTAGAATTCAACAACATCAAAAATCACATAATGCCTACCAACTCATGGAAACTAAACATCACTCAGCTGAACCATCTCTGGGTCAAGGAAAAAATTAAGAAATCAAAGTCTTCCTAAAATTTAATGAAAATGAATCCACAAGGCACTCAAACATGGGGGAAACAATGAAAGCATCTTAAGAGGAAAATTCATAGCACTAGATGCTTGTAAGAAAAGTCTAGAGAAATGCCATACTCTAACAGCAAAACTGAAAGCCTTAGAACAATTAGAAGCAAACTCACATAGAAGGAGTAGATGGCAGGAAATAATCAAATTTAAGTTGAAATCAATACAAATGAAGCAAAAAGAACAATACAAAAAAATCAATGAATCAAAGAGTTGGTTCTTTGAGAAAGTCAATAAGATGGATAAACCCTTATCCATACTAATCAAAGACCAGTGAGAGAGTATCCAAATCAACAAAATCAGATATGAGAAGGGAGACACAAAAACAGACCCCCATGAAAACCAGAGAATTATCAGGTCGAACTTTAAAAATCTACATTCAACAAAAATGGAAAATGTAGAAGAAATGAACAGCTTTTTGGATGGGTACCATTTACCAAAATTATATGAAGACCAGATTAATTACCTAAACAGATCTATAACAACAGCCTCCCAAGAAAAAAAAAAAAAAAAAAAGCCCAGGTCCAGAAGGTTTCAGTGCAGAATTCTACCAGACATTCAAGAAGAATTGTTACCATTACCCTTCAAACTATTTCACATAGTAGAAATGAAAGAATGTTGGCAAATTCATTTTATGAGGCCACAATTTCCCTAATACCCAAGCCACTCAAAGACACAACAATGAAGGAAAATTACAGACCAATTTCCCACATGAATATTGATAATAAAATTCTCAACAAAATTCTGCCAAACCATATACAACAATATATAAAATATATTATCCTACATGACCAAGTAGGCTTCATCCCTGAAACACAGGGATGGTTCAACATATGAAAAACTGTAAATGTCATCTATCATATAAACAAATTGAAGAAAAAAAACACATGATTATATCCTAAGATGCTGAAAAAGCCTTTGACAAAATCCAACACTCCTTTATGATAAAAGCCCTGGAGAGATCAGGAATACAGGGAAAATATCTCAATATAATGAAGAAGATTTACAAGAAGTTGACAGCCAACATCAAACTTAATGGAGAAAAACTCAAATAATCCTACTGAAATCTGGAACTAGACAAGGATCTCCTCTCTTCCCTTATCTATTCATTATAACTATTGAGGTTTTAGCTAAAGCAATAAGACAACAAAAGGAGATTAAGGGAATACAAATTGGAAAAGAAGAAGTGAAATTATCTCTATCTGCCGATGATATAATTTTATAATAAGTGACCCACAAAATTCTACCAGGGAACTCCTACAGCTGATCAACACCTTCAGCAATGTAGTAGGAAGCAAGATTAACTCAAAGAAATCAGTAGCCCTACTATACATTAAAGATAAAAGGGCTGAAGAAGAAATAAGGGATATATCACCCTTTATAATAGCTGCAAATAGCATTAAATGCCTTGGAGTAACTATAACCAAAAAAGTAACAAATCTATTTGACAAATATTTTAAATCAGTGAAAAAAGAAATTGAAGATGATACCAGAAAATGGAACAATCTACCATGATCCTGGATAGGTAGGATCAACATAATAAAAATGGCAATCCTACCAAATGCAATCTACAGATTCAATGCACTGCCCAACAAAAGCCCTCCACAAGATTTTACAAACCTTGAAAGAACAATACTCAACTTCATTTGGAATAACAAGAAAGCAAGGATCACCAAAACAATTTTGCTCAACAAAAGAACTTCAAGAGGTATCACCATCCCTGATTTCAAATTATAATATAGAGCTGCAGTAATAAAAGCAGCCTGGTACTGACATAAAATTGACTTGTGGACCAATACAATTGTATTGAGGATCCGGGCATTAAACCAAAAACCTATGAACACCTGATCTTTGAAAAGAGGCCCAAAATATTCAATAGAAAAAAAGACAGTATCTTTAACAAATGGTGTTGTCATAGCTGAATCGTAGTGTGTAGAAAAATGAAAATAGATTCATGCCTGTCACCCTGAACAAAACTCAAATCAAAGTGGATCAAAGACTTCAACATAAACACAGCCACACTGAATTTGATAGAAAAGAAAGTGTGACATACCCTCCAATGAATTGGCACAGGTGACCACTTTCTAAACATAACACCAGTAGCACAGACACTAAGAACAACAATCAATACATGGGACCTCCTGAAACTGAGAAGCTTATGTAAAGCCAAGGATACAATCAATAGAACAAAACGACAGCATACAAAATGGGAAAAGATTTTCACCAACCCTCAAGAGATAGAGGACTGATCGCTAAAATATATAAAGAACTCAATGAATAAGAGCCCCAAATCTTGAATAACCCAATCAAAAAATAGGGGTCAGATCTAAAAAGGAAATTCTCAGCAGAAGAATTATGAATGGCTGAAAGGCATTAGAAAAAGTGCTCAACTTCTTTATCCATCAGAGAAATGCAAATGAAAACAACTTTGAGATACCACCTGACACCTATCAGATTGGCTAAGATAAAAGACACAGATGACAGCCTATGCTGGAGAAGTTGCGGAGTAAGGGGTACACTTCTCCATTGTTGTTGGGAGTGTAAGCTTGTTCAACCCCTCTGAATGCAGTATGGTGGTTTCTCAGAAAACTGGGAATCAATCTACCAAAGTATCCAGCAATACCACTTCTGGGCATATACCGCTAAGATGCACATTCTCACTCCAAAGGCATTAGCTCAGCTATTTTCATATCAGCATTATTCCTAATAACATGAACCTGGAAACAACCTAGATGTCCCTCAAGTGAAGAATGGATTAACAAACTGTGGTATATCTACACAATGTAGTAGTACTCATCAGTAAGAAAAAAATAATATCCTAAAATTTGCAGGCAAATGGATGGATTTGGAGAATATTCTTCTGTGTGAAGTATCACAAACCCAGAAAGATAAGAAGGGGATGTACTCACTCAGTGGACTCTAAACAAAGATCAAAAAGCAAAGCATGTCCAAGTTGCAAACCACAACCACTGAACAGCTTGTGATCTGAAACCCCTTGGACTGGCACCTTGGATGCCACTCCCTCTAGAGGAACACCTGACTCAGTCTTGATGTTGGTATGAGGAAACTAGATCTGCCAGGAGTGGATGCTGAACTAAGCCATATTGGGACTTGGGATCTCCTGCCCTTTTGGGGGTGTAGTTGGAGAGATGTGGAGAAGAAATTGTGACTGGAGTGGGTGGTAGGGGTAAGGGTCCTTGAAAAGGATATACACAGATCAAAATGTGACCTTTTTATAATTAGAAATAAAAAGAAAAAAAGAAGAAAGTGCCAATGAAAGAACTTAATTAAAATTATGGTAGAGTCTTTTGCTTGCTGATGATTGATTAGCAGCTAAGAGATATTTATTTTCTAGGATGATATATTTGGTGTCCCTTAGGTTTACATAAAGGAAGACTGCAATGAATTGTTTAATTTATTATAATTTGTGAAATAATTGTAAGCTCCACATTTGATTCTGACCGTGAAGAACTGTCATCATTATCAATGACTGTGCATGAGTACTGAGTATATAAAAACTGTAAGTCTATCACTCACTTGATTGTTACTATAAATATCCCCCATATCTTCATGTCACCCGAGACAAGAAAATGAGTTTGTGTTACCTGCAGAGAAAGGCATGAAATAGTCACTTTTCTTAAAGTTTCCTCTTTCATCCAGAAAATGGCCAGGGTCAAACATCTCTGGATTGGGGAATTCCTTGCTGTCATGCAGCACTGATGACAGTGATGTTAATATGGCTGTTCCCTGCAAACACCACACAGAGAGACAGAAAGTTAAAGAGATATCAGGGTGATAAAAGGTTTAAGATAAATAGCACTGTTTACCATTTCCTCCATAAAGGAAGAGAAATAAGAGAAGGGATACCTCAAGTAACAGATGGTAGAAGGAACAGAGAGAAGTCTGAGCCCAGTCACAGTGATGTGGCTGATGTGCTCCCAGTGATATTTAAACTCAGCACTTGGCTGTTTGGTGCTGATACTTCTGAGTCTGTTCTTCCCTGCACATTTTGACAAGTGTATTTCACTACCTATGCCTCTAGTTCATCATGTGTTTTTAATGAGTCATATAGTCTTGATATCAAATAGAGATATAATGTATGTGAATGGAATAGAAAAATCACTATGTTAAACAAGCAAGGCCTAGACACACAAATATCACTTGTTTTCTCTCACAGATATAATTGAGATAGAGATGCAGGTCTTACATGCCATGAAAGGAAGAGTCTATTTTCATATATCATTTCTCTCTGTATGGAGATGGGGAGAAGAGAGAGTGACTAGGACGGGTGGTAAGGGGGAAGGGAGTTTGAACATGGATAAAAAATGAGACTTTATACATAATAATAAAGGAAAAATGCCAAAAACACATGTACAAGCAAAGGAAGAGTTTTTGAGGAGGGAAAGGAGCTAACCTAGCAGGGTAGGTAGTAACATAACAATTTTTCTTTTTATTTATTCTTTCCTATAGTACTTCCCAGAATTTCCTCTCACATTTAGTCCTGGGCTCCCTCTACTGGCCTGAGCCTCAATTATACTAATCATTGCTCAGACACTTCCACAAACTCAGAGCAACCACATCCCAGGATATCTTTTAGGCAGGATATATTGTAGGTCAAAGATGTTGCAGATGAATTTTTGTTCTTGTGTTCACACACCCACAAGCCTTGCCTGGTTACAGAAGACAGATGGTTCAGGATCCTCATCCACAATCATTAGAAGTCCTCACTAAGAACAGCTTCATAGATTCCAGGAAGCTTCCACTGCAATAGGTTTCCACAATGATTCCCCAAATGTCACCTAATTTCTTACCTTTTTGTTATTAAATATACTTTATTTTTTTATTATGAATAAAGTCCTATTTTTTATCCATGTATCCTTTTGTTCAAACTCCCTTCCTACTCCTGTCCCTCCCAGTCACTCTTTCTTCTCCACATCACTTTATCTCCTCCCCAGCAAGGGCAGGAGGTCCTAAGGTCCAAGGTGGCTTAGTTCAGCATCCACTCCAGGCAGATCTGCTTCACCCCACATCAAGATTAGGTCAGGTGTTCCTCTGGAGGGAATGGGATCCAAGGGGCCAGTCCAAGTTGTTTCAGATCTCACGCTGTTCAGTGGTTGTAGTTTGCAGATTGATCATGGTTTACTTTTTGTTTAAAGTCCAGTAATGAGTGAGTACATCCCTTGCTTATCTCTCTGCGTTTGTGATACCTCACTCAGGAGGGTATTGTCCAACTCTATCCATTTGCCTTCAAATTTTAGGATACCATTTTTTCTTATGCTGAGTTGTATACTACATTATGTAAATATACTACAGTTCATTAATCCATTCTTCAGTTGAGGGGCATCTAGATTGTTTCTAGAGTCTTGCTATTATGAATAATGCCACTACAAACATAGTTGAGCTAATGTCTTTGGAGTGTGAATGTGCATTTTTAGAGTATATGGCCAATAATGGTGTTGCTGGGCACATGGCTCCCCATTGATTGTAGTTTTCTGGGAACCTGCCATACTGCATTCCAGAGTGGCTGAACAAGCTTACACTCCCACCAACAATGGTAGAGTGTTACTCTTACACTACAACCCCTTCAGCATAGGCTGTCATCTGTGTCTTTTATCTTAGCCAATCTGACTAAGATAAATCTGGAAGGTAGTATCTCAAAGTTGTTTTGATTTGGATTTCTCTGATGGCTAAAGTGACATTAAGTGCCTTGCAGCCATTTGTAATTCTTGTGCTGTGAATTCTCTTTTTAGTTCTGAACCCTGTTTTTGGATTGGGTTATTCAAGGTTTCGGGGTTAGTGTCTTGAGTTCTCTATATATTTTAGAGATCAGTCCTCTATCACTTGAAGGGTTGGTGAAAATCTTTTCCCATTCTGTAGGCTGTTGTTTTGTCTTATTGACTGTGTCCTTGGCTTTATAGAACTTCTCTGTTTCAGAAGGTCCCACTTATTGTTTTTTCAGTGTCTGTGCCACTGGTATTATATTTAGGAAATGGTCACCTGTGCCAATGCATTGGAGGGTATGTCACACTTTCTTTTCTATGAAGTTCAGTGTGACAGGTCTATGCTGAGGTCCTTGATCCACTTGGATTTGAGTTTTTTGCAGGATGATAGGCTTGAATTTATTTGCATTTTTCTACACACTACTATTCAGCTATGCTAACACCATTTGTTTGAAGATACTATCTTTTGTTCATTAAATATTTTGTGCCTCTTTTTCAAATTTCAAGTGTTTTTAGGTTTTTGGGTTAATGTCTGGATCTTCAGTTTTATTCCATTGATCCACAAGTCTGTTTTTATGCCAGCACCATGCTGTTTTAATACTGTAACTCTGTATTATGATCTGAAGTCAGGGATAGTGATGCCTTCTGCAGTTCTTTTGTTGAGCAAAATTGTTTTGGCAATCCTGGCTTTCCTTTTATTCCAAATGAAACTGAGTATTGTTCCTTCAAGATCTGTAAATAATTGTGTTAGGATTTTGATGGGAATTGCATTGAATCTGTAGATTGCTTTTGATGACATTGCCATTTTTAGTATGTTGATCCTACCTATCTTGGAACATGGGAGATCTTTCCATTTTCTGATATCCCTTCAATTTCTTTCTTCAATGATTTAAAGTTATTGTCAAATAGATCTGTTACTTCTTTAGTTATAGCTACTCCTAGATATTCAATGCTATATGCAGCTATTATAAAGAGGATATTCCCCTGATTTCTTTTTCAGCCTTTTATCTTTAGTGTATAAGAAAGAGTACTGATTTCTTTGAGTTAATCTTGTATCCTGCTACATTGTTGAAGGTGGTTATCAGTTGTACAAGTTCTCTGGTAGAATATTGTGGATAACTTATGTATACAAACATATCACTTGCAAACAGAGATAGTTTCACTTCTTCTTTTCCAATTTTTATCCCCTTAATTTCCTTGTGTTCTCTTATCGCTTTAGCTAAAACTTTGAGAACTATTTTGAATAGATAAAGTGAGAGGGGACAGCCTTATATAGTTCCTGATTTTAGTGGGATTGCTTTGAGGTTTTCTCCATTAAGTTTGATATTGGCTGTTGGCCTCTTGTAAATTGTCTTTATTATATTTAGATATCTTTCCTGTATTCTTATCTCTCCAGGACCTTTATCACAAATGATTCTTAAATTTTGTAAAAGGCTTTTTCAGCATCTAAGGATATGATCATGCAAATTTTTTTTCCTTCAGTTTGTTTATATGATGGATGACATTTACGGTTTTTTGTATGTTGAGCCATTCTTGCATTTCTCAGATGAAGTCTACTTGATCTTGGTGGATGATATTTTGTATATGTTGTTGTATACAGTTTGCCAGAATTTTGTTGAGAATTTTTGCATCAATATTTATGCAGGCAATTATTATGTAATTCTTTCTCTTTGTTGTATCTTTGAGTGCCTTGTTTCATTTGTCTTGAATCATGCAGTTTTCTTCCATTACTACCTCCCCACATGATTTCCCCTGTCACCATATTCAAATGTTCCTAGTAACCATAAAATATATTCTGCTAACCCTTCACAGACCCATGTTCTCATTTTCACCCTCCTTGGCATATTGACTCTCTGTGTATTATAGCATAATTATCTATTACTCAACAGCTAGTAGCCTTCTAAAATTGAGAAAATAGCATGGTTCTTTTCTCTGAGCCTAGTTTAGATAACTTGAAAGATTTTTTTCCCCAATTTCTTTCATTTGCCTGCAAGTTGTATGATATCTCTTTTTATATCAACTGATAACACTCCATTGACGTACTGAAGTTTTTTTTCAGTTTCTCATTTGAGGGACATCTACAAAGATTCCCATTTCTGGCTGTTATAATCAAAGCCTCTATAAACATATTTGGACATGTTTCCTGTGGTAGAATGGATCATTTTTTGACTATATGCCCAGGAGCTGAAAATTTGTTTCCCCATTATATTGATTCCCAATATTAAGAGGAACTGATAAATTGATTTTCATAGTAAAGATAAAAGTTTGCACTCACACCAATAGTGTAGGAGCCTCAAAATTGCTTCACATTCTTGCCAGCCTTAACTGTCATTTCTGTTATTAATCTTAGCATATTGTAAGTGCAAGATAAAATCTTAAGATACTTTTGGTTTCATTTTCCTGATAGCTCAGGAAGTGAAATTTTTCCCATTTGTAAGATTCTCTTTTGTCCTACTGAAGGTGTCCTTTGCACTACAGAAGCTTTTAAGTTTCATGAAGTTCTGTTTATTAATGATGTATTATATTGCCTGTGCTATCAGTGTACTGTTTAGAAAATTCTTTGCATGGTGTCCCAAATTTCCTGAATGTTTTATGTAATGGCTCATTTGGTTTTATGTTTTCTTTGACTGATGTATCTATTTCTGCTATTGAGTCTTCCACTCTAGAGATTCTCTATTCAAGATTCTGTTGGTTATGCTTGTATCTGTAGTTCCAGCTCTTTTCTTCAGATTTTCTATTTCCACCCTTGCTTCGTTTTATGTCTTTTTTATTGCTTTTATCTCAATTTTTATTTCCTGGAATGTTTATTTCATTGTTTGGTTTTCCTTTTATTGATTTTCTTTCAAAGATTTGTTCATGTCTTTCAAGTTTTTGTTTGCATTTTCTTCTATTTCTTTAAGTGAAATTTTTATCCTCTTTTAAGGCTTCAGTAATCTTCATAAAGGTGTTTTTGCTGTTGTTTCCTTCTATTTTCTCTTCATTATTCTGTTCATGTCTCCTGCAACTGAGAAGCTTCTGTAAATCAAGGATACAGTCAATAAGACAAAACAACACCCTACAGAATGGGAAAAGATTTTCAGCAATCCTACAAGCGACAGATCTTTAAAAAATATAGAGAACCCAAGAAACTAGAGCCCAAAACCCTAAATGACCCAATTAAGAATGGGGTTCAGAACTAAAAAGGGAATTCTCAACAGAAGAATTACAAATAGCTGAAAGGCACTTGAAAATGTGCTTGGCATCTTTAGCCATCAGAGAAATGCAAATCCAAACAACTTTGAGATACCACCTTACACCCTAAGATAAAAGACACAGATGATAGCCTATGCTGGAGAGATTGCAGAGCAAGGGAAATAAAAAAAGAAAATTCTGAATTTTGCCAATGTTTTCAGTGCTATTCCCTATTTTTCCAAGTGCCAGGTTTAGTCTGTATGGTTTTATATTGATGCCTTTGATGCATTTGGACTTGGGACATTAGCCGGTCCTGTTCTACTTTTCATTCTATTCATTATTTAGTTTTATAAGAGATCATATATTTTTGTTGTAGTATACATAGACTTCAGGATGGGAAACACTACTCATAACTCTGAAAGTTTCTTAGGCCACAACTTAATCATAAAAAGATTCTTTCCAAATTATCTGAAGATGTTGAATTTGTCAAGTAAATATTGCAGATATATTGATCAGAAATAAAATTTAAATGTCTTTAGATATGTTGTACCTGTTCACAAAGTCACCACTTCACAATATTTTTGAAAACTTCATCTATTCTCTGGATAAATCATAACATGATACAATACATTTCATTTTGACTATCTTTTGTATACTTTGTTCAAACATTCCACATATCATGAGATTTTTTTTCATGAATAAAATCTCACTGTTTATCCATGTATCCCCTTGTTCAAATCCCCTTTTCCCTCCTGCCCCTCCCTGTCACTCTCTCTTCTACCCATCTCCTTATGTCCTCCCCAGGAAGGGCAGGAGTCCCAAATTCCCAGGATGGCTTAGTTCAGCATTGACTCCAGGCAAATCTGCTTTCCTCACCCCTACTTCAAGTCTGTGTTAGGTGTTACTCTTAAGGGAATGGGCTCCAAGAAAATTTTAAAACATTCTGTGATGGTAAACATAAAAACTAAAAATCAGTTTTATATTATGCTTTCTAAAATTCATCGTATTTTTCTGAAATTACAGAAACAGTAACAGCAAACAGTATGAAAATAAAAATATACACAAGTTTAGATTTTTTAAAAATAGATTAATGTCATGAAAAAAATCAATTGTTCTATAAACAGTGACTAAGAAATAATATTGAGACTATACAACATTTAGTTTAAAATTACAAAATATATTAGGGAAAATAAATCATTATCGAGAAAAACAGGAGAAACAGAGAAGAGCATAATATATATTTTTATTTCTTGAATGAAGGATATATCTTCCAAGTATTTTGGTGCTTTTTGTCTATGATAAAAATTCTGAAGAGTTTTTGGTTGAATTTCACAAAGAATGGAAAATATAGATGGAAATATGAAGACTCAATCATCATCCAAGCCAATTGTGGAAGGTAGAGCACAGGTGGAAGTGTTAATACCATATCTCTTCCTGCTGTAGTTCTGCCTTCCCTATTACTAAGCAGCACAACACCCAAAGATCAGTGTGACATAGAAGACTGGAACCATACTGTGGTCTGGGAGCATAAAGAGTATAGATGTATAGAAGAGAAAACACAAACTTACCTTGGGAATGAGGTAGTTCTTGAATTTAATGTCACTGGTCACTGCATGGGGCAGGCTAATAGGGGCGATATCAATAAATCTCTGAACCTCATGCACCATAGCATTTGTGTAGGGCATGTGCCTTCTGTCCTGCATGCAGGGGCTGCGTTGTCTACCAACAACACGATCAATCTCTTCCTGGACTTTAGCTGTTATAAACAATGACAAATGTTGAAATAGAAGATGAATACCATGTTTCTCCCAATAATATGGCCATTTAGGCCATGAAGAACATTCTTCAGCAGCACTATGAATATACATGTCATGTACAGTAATAAAAATAGACATATGGGAGTATGTGATATAGATTTATACTTCTGTCCTATTATGTAGCTAATATGATTCATAACCACAAACTAATTGTCTGCATCCATGATAGCAAATATTTTGAAATGTAATTGAATATTCCTAATGATAACATGGAGTAAATTAGTTAGACATAGACATTAAAGATAGATATCAGAAATAAGTTATTTGTGTTACAAGATAGATTTCATTTTAAGGCTTTAAGTGTTTAAGTGGATGATTTCACTCTTGCCATAAATTCTCAGTTGATGGGGGCTATAGATCAAACATTACTTCTCCTTTGTACCTTATTCTCTTTCATGCCTGTACCATTCACAGAGTAAATGCAGAATCTAGAGCCCTCTATGTCTAGAGCCCAGAAAACACTCTGCAACTGTCAACATTTTGCATTGGCTGAGAAGATGTTTGGAATTAATGAATTCCTGGTATGTTACTGTAGACAATAAGATGGAGAACAATTTCAGTTCATAAAGAAAGTAAATTTGGGAACAAATCTATGCTAGGTTTGAAGATCTATCCTTCCATATTTATCTGCACTTAAGACACCATCAGGTTCTCTTGTGACTTGTGAAGCAGTGTCAATGCTAATATTTTGCCTGAGGATTAGGATTTTCTACTGAAGAATTTTGAACTTTCCTTCTATTCTGGTATTTTGTTATTTCAGAATTCCTTGTCTTACATTCATGATTTTATTTTGTTCATTCTGATAGATGTTGAAAGAGATTAGTTTATTGAAAACAAATATACCTTTACATTATATTGACAGTATATTCTTTAATGTTTGGGAAAAGGAACTGAGATTCTCCAGTCACATTGCCAATTCATACTTCAAAATATTCTTTCCCATTCAACCATCCAAAGTGTTCATTCACATGGAATTTTTGTTTAATTTTTGGTTCAATACTATACCTTCTGTATTGGCAACCATCAGAGGTTGAATAATGAGGGAATGTAGGCAATAGTTCACAGACTAGTCTCTAGTTTCCAACCTTCTTGTGTTCTTAAACACCTTATATCAAAACTGGCCCCTTTGGGAGACTGGAGAAACAAAATTTCTTTATCTTATTTTATAACAATTCTTCAGGCATAGGTTACCCCATCATCTTTCAGTCTCCCTTTCCTCTCACTCCTCATTACTATTGTGTTATAGTTATATGATGAAAGTTTCTTAGATGTTTGCTGTTGTCTTCTTGTTTTTCCCTAAATAAACTAAATCTCTTCCATAATTATCCTTTTGCCATTACAGTGTATTTTGACCCATGATAGAAGCTGTGTTTCATAATTGCAGAGCACCTGGTTATTTTTAAAACTAAATCTATAAAATTGTATTATCTAAATAAGTAAAAACATTTGTAGGAAGAAAATACTGTTCAACATAACTTTAATGGAATGTATGCATAGTACATATATATGGCATAATAACTCCAACATCAATGTGAAATAAATAGTTTAATATCTTTCACAGAATATAAAATTTTACAAGAAAATGCATTAAATGCTAAGATTACTGACTATAACTTTGTGAGGTGAGTTTTCTTGTTTTATTCCAAAACTGGATTTATCATAATGAATAAAGTGACTATAAGAATTCATTTACTCAGAAGGCCTAAATGTGAGGAATAAAGCAACATGCAAACACAGCTCAATGTGTGCTTTCTGTGCTTATAAAATTTACCTGCCAGGGATCTAAGACAAAATACAATTTTTGATGGCTTTTTTTTTTAACTAGGGTCTCTTCATCTTTTTCACTCATCATCCTCATTACAGCTAGTAAAACTGAAAGTTAAATACTGAGATTTTGAATAATACACAGGTCCCTGGCAGCATCTTCCCAGCTTCTACCTGGAATGCTGTGGATCACCATGTTATTCTCACCTGTGACATGGGGGTACTTCAGCAGCAGCAGGAGAGCGTATCTCAGTGTTAAACTTACTGATTCTGTCCCACCAACAAGCAGATCAGTCACTGTTGTAATCAAGTTTTCAAGTGTGTAGTTCAATTGCTGATTGTGGTTTTCTCCTGACATACATAGCTAGAGGTGAATATACAAGATTGGAAAATTCTAGATTATTGATAACATAGAATTTAGATTGTACAGTAGTTGCTCAAACTATTATATCATTTCAAGACTTTAGTGTAGATAGTCTAAACATCGTTTTCCATACTTATTTTTCATCCTTTTCAAAATTGTGTTACTAAAATTATTTCCTTCTGTGTATGTGTGCTTGTGTGTATATGTATACAATGTTTGACATTTAAGACTGTAGAAAATATGAAGAGAAGCTGATTTTGTTTAGTGTCTATCTTCTCTTATTAAAACTCATATGTTTGAAGAATTTTTTTCACCTTATGTGAACATAAGGAAACTCATTTTAAAAAAGAAAGTCTATATACTAAATGGAGTAAGAACACTGACAAGTACATAAATCTACTGCTTCATGTGTACTCTGCTATATCAAATGGGAATTTGCTGTGGTATACATTGTGAAGATTTGTCACTCAGATTAGTCTAATAAAAAGCTTATAGGCCAGTAACCAGGCAAGAATTATAGGTGGGACAAACAAAGTAGGAGTATAAGATAAAGAAAAGCAGAGCCTGGAAAACATTAGCCACTAAAAAAGCATGAGATGTAGAAAATGAGGTAATAAGTCATAAGCGCATATCAAAGCATAGATTATAAATACAGGTTCATTTAAATGGATTACTTAGATAGTAACAAACCTGCGTTTTTGACTGAGCATTTATCAGAAATCATAAGTCTCCAAGTAGGTGCAAGACAGAAACTTCTATCTAAAAATAATGCCCACTCTCCTGAGAAGATCCATATAAGACCTTAAAATGCCTTAAAAACAGGATATAAACACACAAAAGTGGACCCAGCTATAGCTTCCTAGTCTCAACAATCTCAAGCCACCTGCAATGCAAAGATACATCTCCCAGCTGTTGGCTGTGGACTTGGGAGTTCCAACAGTATGCTACATAGACTCAGCCCCAAGGACTACTCCTACCAAGACAAAACCATTACCCTAAATTTTCTCTAGGTCCAAAGATCACTATTGCCTCAATTCAATAAAGAATATTTTAGAGAACTGTAACCACATTTCACAAATGGGTTATATATATTTGTTATTATTAAATAGGGTTAGTTACTAACTGCTAATGGTCATAATCAGGAAAAAAACTAAACAGTGGAATACAATAAAAAGATTTCCTTCTATAGGAAGAAAGGCAGCTAAGTTATAGAAATAATAAGATAAAATGGTGAATTATTAAGTGAACTTTTAAGTCAGAAAGGCAGCTGCTAGTCTTAACTATTTTATATTAGTATATATTCTTGTATATTGGTACAAATTTAAAATTAATTGTGTTATACTATATATATTTCCATTTTTGTTTGGATTATTGTCCTTATGAAAACTCATTTAAAATGTAATGTTAAAGATACAGATTAATAGCTATTTCTAATTATTAAACTTATACTCACATTAGGTTTATTTTCAAGACCACAAAAACATATAGAATTAAGTAATCTTACGTCTCTGATTTGAATATTTGGGAAGTTGCTGTCAGGGCAGGACAGAGACTTGTTTACAGTGATTATAACAAGTCCTCTATATCTGAGTTTATTATATCTTTGATTTTTTTAAAGCTCAACTAAATTTTCCATTATTTCAAGGGAGCACAATTTGATTTAGTAAACAAAGAAAAATTGGTGCCATAATGCTACCTATTACAAGGCTCTATCAAGAACTTCCTTGTAAAATATTCTTAAAGTTTATTGGATTTTGTATAGCTGCACAGTTATTACAGAGTTCAAATTGTTTAAATGAGATAAGGAATAACATCTAGAAAGATTGTATTTCCACTAAAGATGATGTGATCCATTCCATTTGGGAGTCAAATAGCTAAATGATCTATAAAGTAAGGTAGGGTGGATGATATATATGTACAGATATGATACTAAGACAAGAAGACAGAACATGAAACAGTCATGGTGTTCTGGGATAAAGGAGAGTTGACAAAGTTGTAAAATGATATGCTATAGAATTGCCAACAAGGATACAGCTTTATATGTTGAAACAAGTTAAAAGACAATTTACCATTATTTCTTAACTATCAAGCTGATAATATTTTCATAATCACTAGAAGGCCTCCAGTGTATCACATGTTGTATACCAACACTGTTAAAACCTCTAACAATCTGTGTATTGATACTTGCCAGACAAAGAAACTCATCCATCTTCCTTTGTAATAGAGCTCCTGCCATTTTCTGAGCCCAAACTTGGCATTTATTATGTCCAAATTAACAATAATTACTCTAAAGAATTATCCTCCATAATTAGTAATTTTATTTCCACAGGGGCAAATGCATTTCTGATATCCAGTGATGCAATTGTGGTGTTTATATCTTTTCACTAAATACTGCTGTATATTGGATTTACAGATCAACAAATGGGACATATGGAGGTTACTGAAAACCTAGTGTAGTCCTCTAGCGAGGGAATACTTCTAAGAGGACAACAACCTACTACAGTTTTCTTAGACCAGTAAATTTCTTAAGTGTATTAAAATACTTTTCATCATCGCTTCTCGGCCTTTTGGCTAAGATCAAGTGTAAAATACTTTTCATAATACCCACATATTAGTATAGAATTTACATTTCAGCAGTGATGCTTCCTTTCTTTTCAAACAGAGAAATCAGCACATACTATAACTGTGAAGAGAAACAGACAATGGAATAAATAGTGCCAGTTAAAACATGTACAATACAACCATTATATTTAAGGCAAGGTATATCACAGAATATGTGGAAAAATATTGTAAGACTCAGAAATGAAGTCTGCTGAAATATGTATCAGTTTAGATATGACATGGAAGCTATGTATAAAAAATTTTTAAAAATATGGCTTCTGTTTTAGAACCTAATGATAATATCAATTAAACATCACCCTTTATAATAGCTGCAAGTAGCATTAAGTATCTTGGTGTAACTCTAACCAATAAAGTATCAGGCCTCTTTGACAAAAATTTTAAGTCACTGAAGGAAGAAAGAAATCAAAGAGGATATCAGAAAATGTAAAGACCTCCCATGCCCCTGGATTGGTAGGATCAACATAGTAAAAATGGCAATTCTACCAAAAACAGTTTACAGATTTAATGCAATACCCATCAAAATCCCAACACATTTTTTAACAGATCTTGAAAGAGTAATACTCAACTTTATATGGAATAACAGGAAACCCAGGATTGCCATAACAATCATGCTCAATAAAAGAACTTCAGAAAGCATCACCATGCCTGACTTCAAGCAACACTATAGGGATATAATAATATCCCTGGTACTGGCAAAAATGCATACCTGTAGAGCAATGGAATTGAATGGAAAACCCTGACATTTACTCACACATCTATAATCTTTGACAAAGAACCCAAAATATCCAATGGAAAATAGATAGTATCTTCAATAAATGGTGCTGGCATAACTGGATGGTAGTATGTAGAAAAATGTAAATAGATCCAAACCGATAGGACAAAACTTAAATCCATGTGGATCAAAGACCTCAACATCAACCCAGCCACACTGAACTTGATAGAAAAGAAAGTGGGAAATACCCTCCAACTCATTGTCATGGGTAACCACTTCCTAAATATAACACCATTAGCACAGACACTAAGAACAACAATCAATAAGTGGAACCTCCTGAAACTGAAAAGTTTCTGTAAGGCTGAGGACACTGTCAATAAGAAAAAACAACAGCCTACAGAATAGGAAAAGATTTCCAGCAGCCCTACAACTAACAGAGGGCTTATTTCTAAAATACTTAGGGAACTCAAGAAACTAGAGCCCCAAACCCTAAATAACCCAATTAATAAATGGAGTTCAGAACTAAAAAGGGAATTCTCAACAGAAGAATTAAAAATAGCTGAAAGGCACTTGAAAACTGCTAAACATCTTTAGCCTTCAGAGAAATGCAAATCAAAATAACTTTGAGATACCACCTTACAACTCTCAGAATGAATAAGATCAAAAAAAGAGGACAACCTATGCTGCAGTGGATGCAGATGAATAGGAACACTACTCCATTGTTGGTGGGAATGTAAATTTGCTCAGCCACTCTGGAATGTAGTATAGTGGTTCCTCAGAAAACTGGGCATCAATCTCTCCAAGGATCCAGCAATATCACTATTGGGTTTATATACAAAGGACTCACATTTGCACTCCAAAGGCATTAACTCAACTATGTTCATAGTAGCATTGTTTGTAATTGCAAGAACCTGGAAAGAACCTAGTTGCCCCTCAACTGAAGAATGGATTAACAAATTGTGGCACGTTTACACAGTGGACTACTGCTCAGCAGCCATAACAATGACATTCTCAAATTTGCAGGTAAATGGATGGTTTTGGAGAATATCCTCCTGAGTGAGGTATCACAAGCATAGAAATAAGCATGAGATGTACTTACTCATAAGTGGCCATTGGACAAAAAGAAAAAAAAAAGCAAAAAACACCCACACTGCAAAACACAACCCATGAAAAGCTTGGGTACTGAAAGAACTTAAGAGAGAATTTCAGGGATTTCCCTAGAAAGAGAAACTAGAGAAGATCTCTTTAGCTAATTGGGAGCATATAGAGTTGCAATCAAGAAGTGAGAACAAGTCATGAGAGAAACAGAGGATTGAGGGAGAGGAGCAACAAGAGGGAGAAAAATAAAGAGATGGAAATCTTAATAAAGGAAGCCAATGTGAGGTTGGAAAAAGACCAGATGCTAGGGTCACCTACAAGACCTTATAGAATGTCCCTACCTAGGTCTCCCACCAATAGCGAAGGTGTGGCCTAGACAAGACTTCTCCTATAATCAAATGAATAGCCACTCCAAGTGTCATCACAGAACTTACATCCAACAATGAATAGAAGTAGAGGCAGAGATACAAGGCTGAGCACTGGGCTGAGGTCCTGGTCCACTTGAGAGCAGGGGAGGAGACTCTATATTAGCAATAGGGTAGGGCTTTTGAGGAAAATTCCCACAGTAATGGCCAGCTGGAGATTTGGGGAGCTCACTAAATTAAAAACAGCCCCTGGGAAAGCTTTAAAAAAAGGAACTAGGACCTCCAAGTAGGCAGCTGTCCAATGACATTGGCAGTATGAAGAACCTCAAGGGGAGATAAGACTGTGATTCTATGTGTGGCCTGGTATTCAGAGCCCATTCTCCCCAGAAGAACACTTTACCCAGTTATGACATTAGGATGAAGAAATGGGATCTGCCTGAAGTGGATGCTGAGATGATCCACCTTGGGACTTCTTGTTCTTTTGTGGGAGGGGATGGGAAGATTGACAGGAGGGATGCTGAAGGCAGACAAGGAGGGATTGGGAAGGAAAAGAGAGGCAGAACAAGCAGATACATGGATAAGAAGAACTTTATTTTCTAAAAAAAAATAAAAAGAAATTATGATGTTGGTGAAAAAATTGCTTAAGAGCACAAACCTAGAGGATGAGATACAGGCAAATAAAACCTATGAAGAAAGTAAGGTAAGATAGAGTGCTTCTCTGGTCAGTACCAGAAAAGATTATCCAATTTTAATTTATTACTAAAATATAAGCATACATTCAATATTAAATTGTTTCAGCTTGTTGTACTGATATATTTATCCACTTGCACTTACTTTTCTAACACTGCTAATTTAAGTATATTATTTATATAATCACAGGCATTGAATGTATGGTAGATGAAATGGATACATCCATCAGACAGGGAAATTGTCACATCTCAAAAAACTCATAGCACAAAATATTAAGGTTTGGTGAGATTCAGGTGTTATTAAAAGAAACCTAGAGGCATAGTTTTTGGGTCTCAGGACTCTAATTGGCATGGGGTCAGCTCCCTATAAAGACCTTAAAAACAATAGAAATGAGACAGTAGAAGAATATTGAAGAGAGAAAACTTAGCTCAAGAAAACTCATTTTGTGTTCTAGTAGATATTTTATAAAAAGGTAAAATAAAGTTTAGTTTCTCATTTCAGGCAGGGAGTACTCCCCATGTCTGGGGGAAGAATAGTCATGCCTGATCAGTCTTGGGAAAAGAACATGTCCTAAAAGAGTATACCTAACAAGGGGCCTTCCCAGTTCTGAGAGAAGAACACCTGCCTAGCCCTGGGAGATCAGCCAAGAAGACATCAGCCCAGGCCTGAGAAAGAGATTCTTGCTTGACTAGTTCTGGGAAAAAACAGCCACCTCAAGTAGGGTCCTGGTAGGGATCATCCGGGTGGTTCCAAAAATACTCTGGGGCAGAAAGATGCTAAGCATGAGCCAATCAGTAGCACGTCAGCACCCTGTCTCCAAGCAACCAACTTTGTTTTAACTTTTGCCTATAAAAGACCCCTTTTAACCAACTAACAGTTGCTAATAATGCCATGGAATTTGAGAAGTGATTGTAATGGATATGGTATGCTTTGTAGGATAATGCAACATTTTGAAGCTAGAGAGCTGGTAGGTGCAATGTTTGCAAATGCATTAGATTTTACCACAAGTGCCAAAAATAGGATGACTCAGTTATTATTCTCTTAGTTTTGAAAATTGCACAGTCCTCTTATATGATTGGTAGTTTAAATGCAATCTCTGTGTGAATCCTCACTGGATACTTTATGGAAATTGACAACATATGGTAAAATACACATGTAAATTTAAAGGATCCATAATGATCAAGCTATTTAGCAAAAGCTAGTAGCAAGATTGAGGGACTCACAGTTTTGGATTTTAAATACTGCAAAAATATTTAAATAATGAAAATCTTGGACAATGAACAACTAGTAAAAGATAAATACAAAGATAATTAGAGCTGATTCCAATCAATAAACTAGAATAATTATTACCTTTTTCTCTTTCTAATAAGACTTTCAAATCAATTGTGGGAAGTGTATTTTCAAAAATTATACAAAGTCAACAATTAATTCTTATAGCAAACCCAATAGATTCCCATCTCTAACCATATTGGGGCACATTCAATGAAAGTTTTACTCAAAGATTTATTTTTTCTTTTTTATATGCATATACACCATATGTTTATATATACATATTTGTAATAAAAATATTTTTAAAGATAAGATTATAGATGTGATTAGATAAGATGAAGTCATATATGTATGAGACCCCAATCCGTTACCGCCGAATTTCTTTTTGCTTTTTTGTTTTGTTTTGTTTCTGTTTATCCATCTTATCATTCACATAGTATATATTAGTCATATTTTAGAAACAATTTTTAGCGTCCCTCATGTGCAAATATTTCTGTTTTTATCTATATGATATTTAAGAGTACCATATGGGTCAGATGATGATACATGTGATCAACTAAAGACATAACAACTTACAATTTATGACTAGATTGGAATTTGTTTCATGCTATTTGCTTTTTAGAATGTCTTTACAATATCCTAGATTGACCTGGTTTTTTGTTTGTTTTAATATAAAACAAATATAAAGGGGCCAATGTGCTCGTATTAACACGTTCAACATTTTTCTTCAGGCATACTCACCCCTGTAAAAAATACTAAATTGTTTTAGTTTAAATCATCACAAGTAAATTATTAGTAAGTATTCATTGAAGAATAAAACACATGACCAATACAGTAACTAAATAAATGTATGTTAATACTTTACCTGTCTTCTTTTAATTAGATAATAATCAATAAAACCTCTGGGATTTGCAGTATCCAATGTTTCTTCATGTTCTTTTATTTTCTCCAAAATATAATTTTTTATAAAAGTATAATTTTTAAAAAATGTGTTATGATTTCCTGGACAATAATCAAGTAGAACAGGGAAAATGTTGCAAACCTGCAAGGAAGTGTGAGAATTTACTAAATGAAGATGCTGTAATAGCATAAATAAGATATATTTATAAAGGATCAATAACTGATTTGTATTGCTAGACTGAGAAATTATTGAAGTTCATCTTAAGGAGGTTGAATATTTACGTGGATAGTAATTCTGTATTTTAATAGGGACAGTCGAGGAAGAAGTTTATGCCCAAATAATCAATGATCATAGTAAAATTTCTATATTAACCTATACAATTTAATGTAAATAATCTTTATGCTAGTTAATTGATGACTCAAATAAACTCTGTTTTAGAAATTTGAAATACCAAGTAATAAAAATTGCTCAGACACTTTCAAGGTGAAAATAGAAGTATAAATATTGGGATGACAATTACAGTAAAATCTAGAGCCTGAGAGTTTATTTTTATCAGTCGTCTTCTGACAAACAATAGCTATTTAGAATTGAGTGGTGCTTAAAAGATGCTCTGATATCAAATACACAATAAAATTAAGAATTTTTCTATGATCACAGAATCATTTTATGAGCAAAAGGCAAGAGATTCCAGTTCACACTAGGACAATTCTGTGAGGTTGTTAATGATTCACACATCATTAAAACATATCTTTTTTTTTTTTCATTTTCAGCTGACACCCTATCAACTAGAATTCCAGCCAATCAATTAAAGGACTAAATGAGGTCAGTGTTTTCTGAGTGATTTCATTGCCAATAGCATTCTTTCTTTTTTGAGAAAATATGTTTTTTTAATAATAATGTAATCCTGCCTAATGATATTATCAAGATTTAATTAATAAAAAGAATACACAAAATTTACACAGTAAAAATATGTCATATGAATCACTGGTCACATTTCTAAAAGTGAAGGACTTATTTCATGCAAACAGTTCTATGGTAGTCAGTGAAAAAAATCCTGGATAAGAAACTATCCTATTTAAGCCTTTTTGGCATTTGGTTCCACGTTTTGCTACTTGAATAGTTAGGTATTTAGACTTCCCTTCCAGATATTCTTTACATAATATGTTATCTTAATATATTGTCAACAATAATATGTTGTCATCTAGTCACCTCACTTCGTGCTCCACATTGATTTTGATGTGTGGTTAAAAAAAAGATCATAAGTGGGTTCTTACAAGAAAAAGATATTGCCTTTACCTGCAGCCAGAGGGAGTTCAGAATCTCATTGTTCTCATTAATTTTTTTTATCAAGTTAAGAAAATCCTTGTCTGTATATTCAAAACGATTTTGGAAAATAATAGAGCAGATGACATTGCAAGGAGCATAGCCCAGGATGAAGGTGGGATCACAGGGTGAACCTGGAGAGTTGGAAACAATGATTAAATGCAACTAAAATAGATAAACTTTTAAAACACTGTTTCTTAATATGTAAGGTCACTAAAAGTGTTTGCTTGCATTGTGAAAGATTCATCACAGATCAATCTACCAAGATCAAGGACCTTAAGTTAAATGGTGTTACATACGAAACATTAGCCAGTTCAGCATAGAGAAATCAGAGCCCAGTGTCTATAAAATGATCTAAATTGATTATTTTTATGAATATATAAATGTGTCCAACACTAGTATTTCTAAAGCATTTAGAAAATAAGAAAACTTCTGTTACTCAGTGATATATGTGTACACAATTTATGTCTTGTTGGGCTTAAAGCCATTCAAAGTTATAGTATTTTCATATGTAATATACTATGATATTAAACCATTTCAGCATTTGAATATACATGGAGCCAGTCTGCTTGTTAATAGAGAAAATTTGGCTGTAGTACATTCTTGATGTATGACACAGTTGTCCTTTCCTTTTAAGTGGCATCAATTTTAAGATCCTCATTTGTCATGAAATAATCTTTTTGTACACTATGAAAATGTGTTATTATAATGTTTAATAAAGAAACTGAAATCTAATATCTAGGCTGGATTTCTAGACAGAGAGGATACTGTGTAGAAAGTAGAAATACTAGTAGATGCAAGAGCAAGCTGGATGGGCATTGCAGAGATAATTAGGAAATTTACAAGACTATTTTTATATGAAGTACAGCACCTTAAAGATTTCAACTCTTGTGCAAACATGGTGCACTTCTGGCAGCAGTTTTAAAATTTTTAAAGCTAAATTGCATATATTCATTTAAGTGGCATTGATATCAGTGTCTTTGCCAGACATCATACTAAAGTTATAGTATACTAACAGTCTTTGAATATAGCACTTAAATATTTTCATCATACTTAATTTGTCAGCACTAAAACATTCTCCCTACACTTTCTTCAGCATTTTATAAGTAATTATAGTTGGACATAAATTACTTTTGGAAGATTTTTTGAGACATATCTCTAAGAGATCATTTCATTTATTTGGGGGAAGATTTGTACCTATTAATCATATATCTCCTTCAAGATATCAATATTTGCCTGGTTTATATTTTTTCTACTTTTATTGCTGTTAACATTCTCTCTTGGGTTTTTGATAGTGGCTATCCAGAGTTACTGATATGTGTCAAACATGCCCTCATACCCACTGACATTACAAAAAAAAATAGCTACTGTTTGCTTTCTTGCCTTGACATGCTGATCTGTTTCAGAATACTTTCACTTGGTATTGAGAATATTTTTTTTTTGGAAATTTATCTGAAATGTCTTTCAGTTTTTTGCCTCATGAGATGCATAGAATGACTGGGAGGGGCAGGAGGGAGAAGGGAGATTGAACAAGAGGATACATGGATAAAAAAGGAAACTTTATTCATAATTTTAAAAAGGAAATAAAGAAAATGTAGTAGACATTCTTGACATCAACCAAGGTCTGTGCTCCAAATTACAACCAAAATATGTAGTGACATCTACTGGAGGCCTTGCAATGTTGTCTATGTTGATTATAAATGTTTTGATTCCATTTTTCATGTACACAACATTGGGAAACAAATGGGGCAAGTTGTGATAGAAGTGTTTGTCACAATTTGGGTTACATTAACATATATTTGTCTTAAAAGTTGAAAAGAGTTCATGGTTACTACATAAATATAGCTTGATTACTAAGATTTTAAGCTTCTTGTTTTTGTGCCATGTTTTTGCAGTACTGGTAAAATTGGTTGTTCAATATTTTTTCTACTCAAATAAAGATATAAGCCCAATGAGGCTTGATGTTGAAATGGTAGAAGAGGCACTGGAACCCTGTCTGAAACTGCAGGATTTTTCTATTTTTATGTGTACAGGGGTAGCCTGTGGAGAGTCTCAAAAATGTTCCCATGCATTTAAATAGTGCCCTTTTTTGTAAATCTGAATAGTACTATTCTGTGTGCCAAGGATGGATCTGAGTTCCAGGCCAACCTTGTCCACAGACATATATAGGTTACTTAATCATATACAGAGAAATTATATTTCAATAAACAAAAATAAAAAATAAAATAAAAAGAAATTACCTATTTGCTATTTAGTGGTAAACAGAAAAAAATTATGTAGTACATTTAAGCATTATTAAGAACAATTTAGGAAAAGGTATACATTATTGTTATATAGGATGAAAAAGTAATAGCAACAACTATAAGTATGACAGGATCTGCTTAAATAACTAAATTATATGAGATCTACTAATTGTGAAGCAAACAGCATGAGAAAACAAAGACATTCCTTTTCACATGTTCATATTTAAAACAAGGAATTTTTTTGTTTGAGAAATAAAGCTTCATGGTACTATAGGAAGTGAAAGTATGATGAAAAGAAAACTAGATGTGAAAGTAATGGAAAAAATGGAGGAAAAAGATATTAAGGTAAGTAAAATAATATTGAATGATCTGTCTTTAGAAAACATGTCAATGATATAATCCCAGCATGAAATATGTTTTTAACAATAATACTTACTAAAAAATATTTATTAATCAGGGCCAAATTTTACCTTTAATACACTTGAGCAAATGGACAATTGTGGCTATTTTCTTTAAAGTAAGTATCAAGATATTATATTACAGAATTGATTAAATTGTATCTATTACACAGATCATGTAATTGAATTTAAAGGAAAGAAAATGAGTAATTGGCTTTTGTGCTGGTTAGTGTTTATAAAGTTGACACAAACTACAGTCAGCACAAAAGCAAAAGGCTCACTTTAGTAATTGCTTCAACCTAATCTGAGGGGATATCATCATGTTCTTTCTTCATTGATGATGATATAGGAGGGCTCAACCTACTTGGTTTGCTCATTTTTTATCACAGTAAAAAACAATGACAATATAGGACAAAACAATTATTTACTTTTATTCATTGGAGTGAATTTGCTGTGACAAAGAGAACAATGTTCTTTGTTTTGAAGTTGATCTCAAATTATGCAGACTCCAATATGTGCCACTTGAATTAAAAATGTTAGATATTTGAACTTTAGAGATTCTTAGAGCTTACTGATGGTTAAACAGACATTTAATATGTGATGGTTCTCTAATATATTCCAGGTTTTTAAGGAAAGAATATAAAATGTAAGCCTTTGAAATTGCTTGTATGAAAGCCACTTATAATTTGTGATTGTCAGATTATTACTGTATTTGAAATTAATATTGAAACAAATTCACATAGAAATTAATAGATAATAAGATTATTTCTTTACATGTAATAGATGATTAGTATTCATAGTTTTAGAAAAGTAATAGCCATAATATTTATAACATAAAAACGTTTGTAGGTGAAAATGATGTATAAGCCTGAAAAGAAAAGAAAGTACTAGACAGACAATGACACCACACTCATTTTAGTAAAATGACTCATTTTAATAATTATTATGTGTACGTGAATTTTGCATATTTTGTTAAGTCGTGTTTTATTTATGTGATAAATTAAAACACTAATTGTTATACATGAAAAATGATAATACCATTTTGAAATGATGCTATATGTAGAATACAATAATTGATGAAAATTCTATTATACTCGACTGAGAAATGAAAATCATGTATCATACCAGTGTTATCAAGAACTATGAATATGATACAAGAAGGAGTCTTAGTTACTTTAAAGAAGCATCCCAGACCATTCCTTTATTTAAAATGAAAGGAGACACAAAGAAGAAAAGAAAAATTCTATATTGTAAAGGTTTCTTATGTTTTCTTAGTAATAATTATCATTGGCAACATCTGTTGAGATGATATGAAAAGAAAATGGACATTTGTGCTCAGGGGACTACATGGATACATAGTGCATTGGAAAATTAGCATAAGACCATACTCATGATATCTCAGTAAAAAATAATTTGAATAAGATGGAAACAATATTGCTCATACAGCCATACATAGACCAAGATGTAAAAGTCATATTATAAACCTGTAATTACCATTGGTTTTTTTTAGTTCCTCCACAAGTAACCATGCTTCCTTTTTGATGAGAAAGAATATGGAGGACAAAAATATCAGGGTAAATAAAATCATAGTGATTGATGTGTCATTAGAAATGTCAATGATATAATCCCAGCATCAAATATGTTTTCAACAATAATACTTCCTAAAATAATATATATATATACATATATATGTATATATATATTAATCAGGGACAAATTTTACCTTTAATACATTTGAGCAAACTGACAGTTGTGTCTATTTTCTATAAAATGAATATCAAGGTATTATATTATAGAATTGAAAATTGTATGTATTCCATAGATCATGTAAATGAGTTTATAAGGAAAAAGATGAATAATCAGCATCTCTGCTGATTAGTTTTTATAAAATTGACACAAACTAAAGTCAGCACAAAAGCATTAGGCTCACTTTAGTAATTGCTTCAACCTAATCTGAAGGGATATCACCATGTTCTTTCTTATTGATGGTGATATGGGAGGGCTCCACCTACTTGGTTTGCTCATTTTTTGTGACAATACAAAAACAATGATAAGGTAGGAGAAGAAGAACAACATTGCTCATACAGCCATATGTAGACCAAGATGTAAAAGCCATATTATAAACCTATACCTACCATTGGTTTTCTTCAGTTCTTCCACAAGGAACCATGCTTCCTCTTTGATGCGATTCTCAATACTTCGTGTTCCCATCCCCAAATCCCGCAAGGTCATAAGTAAAAAGCGCCTTGTTTCTTTCCATATACTTCCATTGCTAGAACCAACGCCTAAAGAAATTGGAAGAGGCAATAGGATATAGGTGTGAGAGACAGAAGATGGATCAGACAAATGGCAGACATGGAAATCAAAAGCTATTCCTGAAGACAAAGCTTGGCCTCTGCTTTCTACACTGTAACTGACAATGCATACAGTCCAAAAACAAACATAAGCACCTGAACACTTACCCAGGCCACCATTAACCTTATCAAAAATTGGGAGCGGTCCTCTTCCAGCAAACTTCTCCCCATGGTCAATGAGAGCTTCTTTAATTGTCTCATAGCCATGTAACACCACAGTGGGTTGTGTACCGAAATATAGAGTGAACATTGGGCCATAGGCATTAAAGAACTGAACAAAAAAGAAAGAAAAAAGTAGTAAAAATGTCATTGTAGTGTCCATGGAATCAAGCTACTTAGATTTGTAATAGTTTTGCATTATAATATTATTATCCAAAAGATCTTTGATTGAAGTCTATGTGTACCTCACATTATGCTGATTATAACATCTAGACAACCTATCATGTTATAGGCAATATCTCAGTGAGTTGACCCACTAAAGCCAATCAGTCACCACAGTATGATATTCAAAAGGCTACTTTGTCATGTTTCACAAAGAAACTGTGGTAAAAATTCTACACTCATTTTTAGGATTCTCTTGCAAATGAGTAAAGATTTAAAATTTTCACTAATCTCTTTGAATATTGGATGTTTGAGCATAATTCTCATAATAATTCCATACTGAAATAGACATTAGTAGTCAGATGACTGCTGTAGACTCATCATAAAACACTTTCTGTTGAAAGCTAGAAAGTCTGTGACAAAGAACAGAAGCAAATTCTAAGGACACTACAAATGTTTGAGGAAGTTCTCATCTATTGTTACAAAAGTTCTACACCATAGCATGCATCATCTGAAGAAAAAAAGTTATTCTTACAACGCAGTATTTTTGGCCCAAGGCACAGGTTGTATATGAAATCAAAGAAAATTGAAAAACTACAGTATGAGATAAGACACCTGTTTATGGCTGATATTCCCTCTGTGAGCCCATGTCTATTAGTTTTACTTCAATCCAGTTAATTCAGAATCCACTTAATTCTACAGAGTAAAGAATAAATAACTAATCCAAGAAAAACTCATGTCTAAAATTATGACACCTTGAATGAAATATTGCTTACTCTTTTCATCATGCAAAATTGAATATAAAATCAGGGTTTGAAGAAGAAAAAATTTTAAATCCTTTGAATATATTATGAAATGCAGTGACCTAAATGCATTTGCTTGTTACTAATTCCAAGAGTATTCCTAGAGGCAATTGTTGAAAAAGACAAAATAATTGTTCTTCACTTACACTCATTTCAAAAGAGATACTTTTTCTAATACTAGAACTTCATTCAATGAGAGACTTATATCTCACATTGCACCATATTGGAGAGATATAAAGCATACATACTTTGGTTAAGGATTGGTTGATATTCTTTGCATCTATCTTGAGGAGATTACCAATGATTGGCAAAGGAGTAGGCCCAGGAGGAAGCTTCCTTCTATCAGAACTCTGTTTCCAAAATGAGAGGAGAAGCAGACTGGTTAGAATAAGCATAAAGACCATGACTGGATCCATGATGACTTTTCTCACTGACAGGACAGAGTGATTATAATGCAGCCACTCTATTAACTCTTTTGATTGTGGCATCAATGATTAATCTACTAGACACTGTTTAATCTCTCTTTCAAGTAGACTTTGTCACAAAAATGAAATGAATCAGGGTGATAGGTTAGGATCTATTTGCAATTTTCTACACACTACCATCCAGCTATGCCAACACCATTTGTAAAAGATACTATCTTTTTTCCATTGAGTCTTTTGGGCCTCTTTGTCAAATTTCAAGTGCTCATAGTTTTTTGGGTTAATGCCGGGATCTTCAATTCAATATCATTGATCCACAAGTCTGTTTTTATGCCAGTATCAGGCTGTTTTTAATATTGTAGCTCTATAGTACAACATAAAATCAGGGATGTTGCTGCCTCCTGAGGTTATTTATTGATCAGGATTGTTTTTGCAGTTCTGGCTTTCCTGTTATTCCAAATGAAATTGAGAATTGTTTTTTCAATGTCTGTAAAAAATTGTGTTGGGATTTTGATGGGAATTACATTGAATCTTCAGATTGCTTTTGGTAGAATTGCCATTTTTACTATGTTGATTCTACCTATCCAGGAACATGGAAAGTCTTTCTATTTTCTGATATCCTCTTCAATTTCTTTCTTCAGTGATTTAAAGATTTTGTCAAATAGATCTGTTACTTCTCAGGTTATAGTTACTCCAAGGTAGTTAATGGTATTTTCAGCTATTATAAAGGGTGATGTTTCCCTTATTTCTTTTTTCAGCCCTTTCATATAGGAGGCCTACTAATTTCTTTGAGTTAATATAGTATCCTGCTACATTGCTGAAGGTGTTTATCAGCTGTAGTCATCCAAGCTTATCACCCTGCACAAATCTCAAAACCAATTGGATCAAAGACTTCAACATAAACACAGCCACACTGAACCTGATAGAAAAAAAGTGGGAAACACCCTCCAATACATTGGCACAGGTGCCCACTTCCTAAATATAACAACAGTACAGTCACTAAGAACAACAATGAATAACTGGGACCTCCTGAAACGGAGAAGCTTCTGTAAAGCCAAGGATATAGGCAATAAGATAAAATGACAGCAAAAACAATGGGAAAAGCTTTTCACCAACCCTACAAGTGACAGAGGACTGATCTCTAAAATATATAGAGAACTCAAGAAGCTAGAACCCAAAACCTTGAATAACCCAATTAAAAAATGGGGTTCAGAACTAAAAAGGGAATTCTCAGCAGAAGAATTACAAATGGCTTAAAGGCACCTGAAAAAGTACTCAACAACTTTAGCCATCAGAGAAATGCAAATCTAAACAACTTTGAGATACCACCTTACAACTGTCAGATTGACTAAGATAAAAGACACAGTTAACAGTCTATGCTGGAGAGGGTGCAGAGCAAGGGGAACGCTCCTTCATTGTCAGTGGGTGCATAAGCTTGTTCAACTGAAGGCTGAAGGAAGGAGGCTGAAGGTGACCTGGAATGGTAGGGAAGGGGAAGGAAGTTACAACAAAGGGATACATAGATTAAAAAAGATTTTATTCTATAAAAATAATAAAAAGGTGAAGTTAATCATAATTTTGGGGGCTGAAATTGTCAAGAGTATACTTTCTGACTGGGTGGTTGTGCACACCTTTAGTCCCAGCATTTGAGAGGCAGAGGCAGGGTGATCTGTGAGTTCAAGGACAGCCTGATCTACAAAGCAAGTTCCAGGACAGCCACAGATGTTACAAAAAGAAATCCTGTCTTGAAAATCAAAAACCAACTAACCAACCAACAATATATATATATATATATATATATTTCTATATTTTAAGTAGATGCAGATTCAAAAGATATGAGCACTGAACCTTTTTAGGACCACCTTCTTCCTTTACAAGACAGCAGGGAAACATACAGTGATTTTAAAACTGAGTGCTGCTTGTATGTATCCATTCTCCACTATAAACATATAGTTTACTAATCCAAAGTAACTGTAGCTGAAGTTTCTGGACCTGCCTAATCCCAAAGATTGAATCTATAGCCCCAAAACTGCTTAGTCCCAAATACTCACATAAAGGATTAAATTAATTACAAACTCTTTGGCCTATGGCTCATGCTCATTATCAACTAGCCTTTACAACTTAAGTTAATTCATTTTTATTAATCTATGTATTGCCACAAGGCTCCATGACTTTACATGTGTCCCATTACATCTTGCCATCCAGGCAGCAACCTGAAACATCTTGTTAATTCTGTACTTATCGATCTTTATCTTTCTTGGATTTACCACCTGTCTCTAAGCTGCCTGGCCACTGGCCAAATTAGCTTCTTTATTAACCAATCGTAATAAAGTATATTCACAGCATACAGAAATACATCCCATATCAGGTAACTAAACTTTTAGGAGTATTTAAAGAGGCATAATATTAATGATGGGAACACAGGTAAAAAATGAAAAAATGTACTTTGGTTTCAAAAGCTGGATTAAGTAACCATTCCCCAACTTCACATATCTGATATTTAGTTTCCTTGGCTATCTCTCATATCAAAATTCTCCAGAAGGAAAAAAAATGACCTTAATTGCCCTGAGCTTCCATATCAACAGTTAATAATGGGATTTACAATAATCACAACCTCTGATCCATTAGAATTAACACTTTGTATGAACATTCTAACATCAGTTTATAATATAAAACTTAATCTTTAACTAACTACCTGTTTATTATTTAGGTCTCAAATAACAATGAATCAATTAACCATGTCCAGTAACAAATAGTTTTATGTCCAGCTTACTGCAAATGCCACTGCCTGGGAAAGTGCCAGGCACCATGCCATGTCTATGTGTTGCCTATAGTTCTGCTCCTTATCATCTCTCTAGAAATTTGCTATGACCAAGAGTATTCTATTACAAATGTGTATATAGCCATGTAGAGAGAGAAACTAAACATGAGAGCTGAACAGAATTAAAACTGGAGTAGAGAAAATTAGAAACTAGTAGGAATTAGTACCTAGGTAGAATTAGAGTTGAAAAGAAGTAGAGTTAGAGCTGAAAATAATAAAAGAATTAGATAAACAGAAGAATACAGGAAAGAATAGTAAAGAACATGACCAGCACTTTATATGTGTATTATTATAGAATTCTATCTATTCTTGCTTCTGAGAAGGTTTTCTCTGAGTTATCCTGGGTAGTGGCTTGGGAGCTTGGCACACAGGATGCTAAAATACTCCTTCTACAATGATGTAACGTTGCTTAGTAATATGATCAAGATGTGCTTAATTAATGGAAAGTAGACTCAGGATTTGCATAGTTAAAAAAAGTCCAATGAATGAGTGTTGACCATTCTAGAAGTGAATACCACATTTTATACAGTTTGGTGGTATTCAGTGAGAAAATCCTGAATAAGAAGCTATCAGACAAGCTTTTTTGACATTTGTTTCCAAGTTTTGCTATTTGTATAGCAATGTATTTAGAATTCTCATCCAGATTGTCTTTCATAATATGTTATTCCTTGTCATGTGATCACTTCACTTCATGCTCTATATGAAATTTAACCTGTGAAAAACAAAAGGTCATAAGTGTGCTCTCAGAAATAAAGGATATTGCCATTACCTACAGCAAGAGGAAGGTCAGAACTTTGGAGGTCTCATTTAGTTTTTTCATTAAATTTAGAAAATTCTTATTTTTATATTCAAAACTATTTTTTAAAATAATACAGCAGATGACATTGAGGGATCACAACCCAAGATGAAGGTGAAATCATGATAAAGGCAGAGTGGGGAGAAAAATGAGTAACTGGGAGGGGGAGGAGAGGGAGTCTGAAAATGGGGATACATGGATAAAAAAACATGACTTTATTCATAATAAAAATGTAAAATTACATTAAAATATGTAAAGAGAAAATTTACCTAGGTTAACATGCTAAAGTAATTTAGAAATTTTAAATGGTATTATAATTATGAATATACTTAACAGCTAGACATTTATCTTGTGAATCATAAGCAATAATATTGATCTTATATAAAAATTAGTCTTCATTATCAAAGTTAAAAAATATATCACATCTACTATATTGTCAAATACAAGATTAACTTTAAGTGCACCCTGTCATCTCGAAAAAAGTATTTTTTAACTTATTTATTTTTGATGTTTGCTTTCTCTATAAATAAACAATCAAGCATTGTGTTTTACATAATAAACAATAACATTTATAGTTAGAAGGTATTAGCCTAAATTTGAAGTATTTGCTATTTTTTATAAATATTAAAGGCATTAAATGAAATACTTTTATGTTAGGTGGGACATATACACAAAATACAGTGTGTCTAAACATGTTATAATTCTTTTTTTTTTCAAAAATAAGAATATCTTGAAATTTATGGTCTACAAAATGAACCAATAGCAATTCCACAGTTTAATCCCTCGACACCCACAGCAACTTTCTTCTTTGTCTTTCTAATTTGCTGAGACCAGAAACTGATAAATGGATCTTGACTGGGAGTGGCCAGGTGACAGTTCAGTGAAATATAAGCAGCACTGAACTCATATTGTGCCAGTTTCAGCACATAAAAACACAAGATTCCAATGTTATAATTCTAATATGAGGGTAAATGTGAAAAAGTGAACTCATTTCTGCTAGTGAGTTCATGCAATCATACCTCAAAGCTTTACTCTCAGGAAAAAGCAACTCCTAAACCCACATAAAATACTTATTAAGTTATAATAATTATCTGGCTTATCTAAGATACAATTTACATGGCTCCAAGCCTACAATTTGTGTGGGTATATACATATAAAAAAGTCACAACTCTCTGATTCAAAATTTTGTATTAAAACAAGCAGGTCATTTTTACTTCTAATGAGAATGCTACAGTGTTATTTGATTCCCATTCTCCCTTAAAATAATAGGAATTTAAAGTTGCCAATCTAAAAGAATAGAGATAGAACTTTTAAAGTACTCTATTTCCTAATAGGTAAAGTCAATAAAAGTGTTTGTTTTCATTATGCAAATTTTATCACAGAACAACAGACAAGGAGCTGAAGAGAAATGGTGCAATGTCCTAAAATTAGGCAATTACTTCAGCATAGGCCACTGTCTAAATCAAAATGGAACCAAAATTCTATAGAACAACCAAAATCAATTCTTTGTTTTTATTATTGTATAAACATGGTCCAATATACCTAACATCAGTGTTTCAAAATATTCATTAAATATGCAAAAGTCCGTTACTCATTTATATGTATGGACTTCACTTATGTTTCACTGGAGAAATGTAGCATGATATTGATCCATTTTATCTTTTCCAAATACATGGTGCACTTCTGTATGATAATACAGAACATATAGCATCAGCACATTCTTAAGCTAGGTTGCAGCCATCCATTTATGTGACATCAATATCAATGTCCTCATTTTTGTCAAACATCACAGTTTCAAATTTTGGTATATGGACAGTCTTTGTGTATTTTATTTAAATATTTTCACCATCATCTTCCATGTTATCATTGTAAGATTCTTTTTCTACTTCCTTCATCATCTTATAAGCAGTTCTACTTGGACAGAAATCACTTTGGCAAGTTGTTTGATACATAGTTCTAAGAGATCATTTCCATCTATCTGGGGAATATTAGTAACACTTATTGGTTTACATTATACATCTCTTTCAAGATATTTTAAATTTTTTCTATTTATTTTTCTTTTACTTCTTGTATTACTGTCACCTTTCTTACATCAATATTTTGAATGAGTATCCAGAGTTTATCATGTGTTTCAAACAAGCCTTGATGCCTACAGACATTATAAGAATTACTTATTGTTTCCTCTTTGGCTACACATGGATATCTGTTTCAGGATTGTCACAGGTAGGATGGAGAATATTGATTTTGAATTCATCTAAGAAGTCATTTACCTTTATTTGACTCATGCTATTCATTGAAAATGTAGTGTTCCTTCTTGACATCAAACTGGGTCTGTGTTTCAATGTCACAAACAAAACATGTAGTGGAATCTACTGGATGTCTTACAATGTCAGCCATGTTTACTAGAACTCTCTTGATTCCATTTTTTATGCCCTCACTCTTGGCAATAAATATTGTGAGAGAAGTGTTTGACAAAATGTGATTGACATTTTTTGATATTAGTTGCTATATCAATAATAGGGACAGATCTTTAATTGCAACTTTTTGTTTTCTTCTAGTTCGAGAATGGATGACATAATTTACTACACGATTTCTTAGTTTATGGGGGTAAAATCATCTTTACTAGTGTGGTTGTAAGCTTCTTGCTTCTGTGCCATGTTGTTCCAATGTAAGTACCAGTGGCTGATTGTAGGGGGAATACAGCCAGCTGGCCTGGTGAAGCCCCTTTGCTATGTTCTGGGTTTAAGGTCTGCAGTTATGCCTGGTGATTCTTGATTTGTGATCATTGATTTGCTGGAGGTCAATGAGAGAGAGTCAACATTAACAGGGGAAATTGCAGACAGCCAATGGTAAATCAGTAGGCAGGATATAGGTTTTACCCATATCTGCATAAAGGAGTGAATTTTCCTGCCTTTATTTTAAAGGAGTCTGTATCTACTTCTCACTTGACTCTGAAGCCTCATCATTGACCACGGGCCCTTTCATCCCCTCCATCAAGAAGTACCAAGACAGAACACACTGCAGCAGCTGATCAGTGTCTCATTTTCTCAAATAAAAATATAAGCTCAATGGAGTTTGATGGTGATAGGAAGATTCACAGAAACTCCATCTGCATTGATAGGGTTTCTTTGTTTGTGTGTATAGGAGGACAAACCATGGGGCAATCACAGTGATGTGCCCATTAATATCATAGTTAATCTTAGAAATCTTGAGAGGACAATTTTCTGAGACATGGGTAAATCACCAAGATAGTATATTTAAAAAATGGTGTTGGCATAGCTGGATGGTAGGGTGTAGAAAATGCAAATAGATCCAAGCCTGTCACCCTGCACAAAACTCAAATCCAGGTGGATCAAAGACCTCAATATAAACCCAGCCACTTTGAACTTGACAGAAAAGAAAGTGGGAAATATACTTCTACAAATACCCCACTCTCACCAATGGATAGGTCAACCAGACAGAAACTTAACAGAAAATAAAGGATCTAACATGTTATGATTCAAATGGCCTTAATAGCTATATGCAAAACTTTTTACACAAACACAAAGAAATATGCCTTACTCTCAGCACTTCATTGAACTTTCTCTAAAATTGACCAAATACTTGGTCATAAAGCAAATATCAACAGATACAAAATAATTGAGAATAACTCCTTGTACCCTATCAGACCATCATGGACTACAGTTAGAATTCCCTCAAAACAAATCACAGAAAGTCTACAAATACGTGGAAACTAAAAGTCTCTCAATTGAACCACCTGTGGGTCAAGGAGGAAATACAAAAAGAAATTAAAGACTTCCAAGAATTCAATAAAAATGAGTCCACAACATGCCCAAATTTATGGTACACAATGAAAGCAGTGCTAAGAGAAAAATACATAACACTAGATGCCTACATAAAAAACATAGATAAATCTCACACAAGAGATTTAACAGAACAGGTGAATGCTCTAGAACATTTAGAAGCAAACTGACCTAAAAGGAGTAGATGGCAGGAAATGAACATCAGGGATGAAATCAATAAAATTGAAACAAAGAGATAATAAAAAGAATACAAAGAATCAATAAATCCAAAAGATGATTCTTTGAGAAAGTTAACAAGATAGACAAACCTTTATCCAAACTAACCAAAAGGCAGACAGAGAGAATCCAAATTAACAAAATCAGAAATGAAAATGTGCACATAACAACAGATATCCAGGAAATCCAGAAAATTATTAGGTCATACTTCAAAAACCTACACTTCACTAAATTGCAAAACCTAATAGAAATGGACAGCTTCCAAACAGGTACCACTTACCAAAATTAAATTGAGACCAGATAAATGACTTAAATAGACCTATAACATCAGAGGAAATTGAAGCTGTTATTAAAAGTCTCCAAAGGGGGGAAAAAGTCCAAGGGCAAGATGGTTTCAGAGCAGAATACTACTAGACATTCAAAGAAGAACTATTACAAATAATCCTCAAACTCTTCCATACAATAGAAACCAAAAGAACATTGACAAACTCTTATCTGAGGCTATAATCACCCTGATACCCAAGCAACTCAAAGATGCAACAAAGAAAAAGAATTACAGACCAATCCCCCTTATAAACATTGATGCAAAAATACTCAACAAAATACTGGCAAAGGGAATTCAACAACATATCAAAAAAATCATCCACCATGATCAATGGAAGGAAGCCTCATCCCAGAAATGTGGGATACAACATATAAAAAACTGTCAATAGCATCCATCATATAAACAACCTGAAAGGGAAAAAAAAAACCTCATGATCATCTCCTTAGATGTTGAAAAAGCCCTTGACAAAATCCAACACTCCTTCATGTTAAAAGTCCTAGAGACATCAGGAATACAGGGGAAATACCTAAACATAATAAAGGCAATATACAGAAAGTCAACAGCCAACATTAAACAAAATGGAGAAATACACAGAACAATCCTACTTGTCTCTTCTTGTCTGTTCAATATAGTGTTTGAAACTTTAATTAATGCAATAAGACAATAAAAGAAAATTGAGGAAATACAAATTTAAAAAAAGCCAAACTATCACTATTTGGAGATAATATGATAGTATATAAAAGTGAACCCAAAATTCTACCAAGGAACTTCTACAGCTGATTAACACCTTCAACAATGTAGCAGGGTACAAGAATGACAAAAAAATAAAATAAATATTCATCATGAACAAACTTCACATTTAATACATTTGAGCAAAATTGACAGTTACGGATATTTCTCTATAGAAAGTATCAAGATTTTATACTGTAGAAATTGTTAAAATGTATGTGTTATATAGGTCATCTGAATTATGTATAAGTAAAATAATTGTCATAATCAGCTTTGGTACTGGTTAGGTTTTATTTAAATTGATACAAATTGCAGTCATTACAAAGTTGCAGATTAACTTCAATAATTGCCCCATCAAATTAATGAGAGATCATGTCTATTCATGCTTTTCCTGCATGAGCCATGCCACACAGTTGATTTAGTCAATTTTTATGACAATACAAGAATAATAACAAACTAGGAGAAAGGGGCTATCTCATTTAATTATTTTCAGTGGTGAATTTGATGTAACCAAGAGACCAATATTCCGTCTGTTGAAGGTGACACAAATTTATATAGACTCAAATAAGAGCTATATGATTTAACAAAGTTGAACATTAGAACATAAAAAATTTCTTGATGCTATACCAGACTTTTAATAAACTATAGTACTTTAAGTTGTCCCAATTTTTAAGCAAAGAATATGAAATGTCAGACTTTGAGATTGTTATTATATGTCATTCATACGTATTGTTATTACATGTCATTCATACGTAAAATTTGTCAGTGTTTTACTATATTTGGAAGGAAAAAATTCTAAAACAATATTTTTTCTTTTTTATCATTAATAAAGTCTCATTTTTCATCCATGTATCCCCTTGTTCAAATGCCCTTCCCCTCCTACCCATACAAGTCACTCCTCTCCCCATCTCATTATCTCCTCCCCAGCAAGGACAGGAGGTCCCAAGGCCCCAAGGTGGCTTAGTTCAGCCTCCACTCCTGGCAGATCCACCTTCCTCATCACTATATCAAGACTGGCTCAAGTGTTCCTCTGGAGGGAATGGGCTTCAAAGTGCCAGTTCAAGGTGCTTCAGATCCCAAGCTGTTCAGTGTTTGTGGTTTGCAGCTTGGATATGCTTTGCTTTTTGTTTAAAGTCCACTAATAAGTGAATACATCCCCTTCTTATCTTTCTGGATTTGTGATACCTCGCTCATGAGGATATTCTACATATCCATACATTTGTCTGCAAATTATAGAATATCATTGTTTCTTACTGCTGAGTAGTACTCCATTTTGTAGATGTAACACAGCTTGTTAACCCATTCCTCAGTTGAGGGGCAACTAGGTTGTTTCTAGGTTCTTTTTTTTCCTCTTTTTTAAATTATGAATAAAGTCACATTTTCTATCTGAGTATATCCTTATTCAAAGTCTCTTCCCCCTCCCACCCCTTCTAGTCACTCTCTCTTCTCCTCATCTCCCCATCTCCTCCCCAGCATGGAAAGGAGGTCCCAAGGCCCCAAATATTTTTTTACGAATTCAAAGAGTTAATAAGATCCTTTCTTTACAAGCAATAGGTGACTTGCATCTAGAGTGTAAGCAAAGTAAACAGTTATCAATTTTCTAACACTAAAATCTGTAAAGGCAAAAATGATACACTATAGAGAAAACAAAGGAATTTCAAGAGAGTCAATGAAACTATACTTTTTAGTAATATAAATCATTTTACTAATTTACATGTACACATTAATTTAAATTATTTGCATCAAAACATGTTTTATTTAAGTTATTATAAAAACACTAAATGTTAGAGTGCTATGCAAGAATAAATCACAGCAACATTTTGAAACCATGGTAATAAGGAGAGATAAAATACTTGATGATAATACTATTACATTAAAGCAAGAAATAAAAATCCTACACTAAACCAATGTTCGCAAGTACTACATACATGATACATAAAGGACCCCTGGTCATTTTAGAGAAGCAGTCTAAGCCATCTAGCTTCTTCCCTGTATATCCTTATTCAAGGTCCCTTCCCCCTCCCAACACATCTTGACATTTTTCTTCTCTGCAACTCCCCATCCCCTCCCTGGGCAGGGAGCAGACAGTCCTATGGTCCCACTGACCCAATAATGCTTGGATCTGTCTCTACTCCTGACCAAATCCAGTTTTGTACCCCCTCCCTCAAGAGTGAGTCTGGTATTCCTATAGTTGGAGTGGGGTTCGAAGGGTCAGTCCAGGGTGTTTCTGATCCCAAGCTGTTCAGTGGTTGTGGTTTGCCGCTTGGGCATGCTTGGCTTTTTTTCTTGTTTGTTTGTTTAGAGACCACTAGTGAGTGAGTACATCCCCTGCTTATCTTTCTGAGATTCTGATGCCTCACTCAGGAGGATATTCTCCAAATCCATCCATTTGCCTGTGAATTTTAGGATATTATTTTTTCTTACTGCTGAGTAGTATTCCATTGTGTAGATGTACCACAGTTTGTTAATCCATTCTTCAGTTGAGGGACATCTAGGTTGTTTCCAGGTTCTTGCTATTACAAATAATGCTGCTATGAACATAGTTGAGCTAATACCTT
>PVIH01015448.1:29758-49715 GCA_004025045.1 Sigmodon hispidus | reverse complement strand
GTGTGGCACCGTGAGTCATGCAGTGAACCCTGGAAGCTGTAGTGTGGCACCATGAGTCATGCAGTGAACCCTGGAAGCTGCAGTGTGGCACCGTGAGTCATGCAGTGATCCCTGGAAGCTGCAATGTGGCACCGTGAGTCATACAGTGAACCCTGGAAGCTGCAGTGTGGCACCGTGAGTCATGCAGTGAACCCCTTTGTCCATGTGTGTTTACTCACAAGTGTTCATTGCAGAGTCATTTGTCTGATTCGAAGCCTCTGGTTTCTGCTACACTCTCAATGCTGAGCCCTCACGGGGACTCCTCTTGGATATTCTTTGCTTCCCATGTATTGTGGAAGTCCTGCAGTTTTGGGTCTGTAGGAATGGTCCCTTTACATGCCCCAGCAGCTCACATATGGGGTGGATGTTGAGATAGGCCAATATATAACCCTGTTTCTGGGCCTGGGTAGTTGCAGGGTCGTTCAGCCTGCCAGCTTCCCTTGTCCTTACCACCAGGCTGAGCTTTTCTGCATTGCCTCGGTGAGTTCACTCCTTGTAGCAATGAGCAAGGGGAGGGGCAGTTCTTCTGCTTTCATGTCCTCAGGGTCAGATCCCCTACTCTTGGACCATCAGGGTCAGCTCTACTGTATTGTCCAGTAGAAGCATAGGGATACTCTCCTGAGTGCTGCAGCTAATGAGGGACAGGGCTAGCTTTCTTGCTCTTACAACCTCATGGCCAGCTCCCCTACCTGCCTCAGGCATTGATGAGTGGTGGAGGGGGCATCTCTTCCCTGCCCATGATGCATGACAGATAAGTAATAAAGTCAGGGCTGGCATACCCACACTTTGCCAACAGGATTGGCTCAATTGTGCTGCCCAGGTGAGGTGCAGTGTTGTAGCAGCCAGTGTTTAGGCCTTTGTCCTCTTTAGCTTGGTCTAGTCGACACCACTTAGAGTCGTCTGAGAAGACAGCCTTGGTTAAAACATTGCCTACGTCAGATTGGTCTCTGGGCATGTCTGTGGGGGATTATTCTGATGGTTAATTGGCATGCCCATCCCACTGCGGGTGGCACAATCCCTTGGGCAGATGGTTTGGGGCTGTATAAGAAAACTAGCTAAGCAGAAGCCTGTGAACAAACCACAAGCAGCATCCCTTCATGATGTCTTCTGTAAATTTCTGCTCCAACTTTCCTCAGTTATGGATTCGCTAAGTTGAAATAAACCTTTTCTAAGTTGCTTTTGGTCATGGTATCTGTCCCAGCAAAGGAGATCTAACCAGAACAAATGTAAATGATGGAATATTCTACAGTTTATAAGTAGCTTTTTCACTCATTAAGAATACTTACCCAAACTGGGGGTAGCATGGAGCCCTGACAGTTATGAAGAATAAAACCATGCAAAGCTCATAGCTTTCCGTGAAGAAACTCATGCTAGCTCAGTCCCCATCCCCACCTAGCAAAGAGCATGTGTGCAGACTCTCAGAGCTTGGCCACCTGTGCCATGTCCTGTGACACAGATGCAGGTGGACAGCCAGATGTGCATCAGAGATAAGAACCCACATCCCACTGGATAAGTACAGGTGTGCCCCGGCTTTCATGTAGGGGCTCAGCTTTGCCTGGTGGACAGGCTCGCTTTTAATCCCGATTTAGTACCCTCCAAAGTGCAGGAAGCTTAAGCCTGTGGAATGGACACAAAGCAATAACATTTGGGCTTAGTGTGAATGTAATTCTTCCCACTATTTGGGGCCCAGAGTTTTACAGCAGTACATTTAAGGACATGAGCTCTAGTGCTCTATTTTTGCAGGAGATTCCAGGCTTACCTGCCTCTACAATTAACCTCTTCCTACCTGACAAGTGTTCTCCTGTCAATCTCCCAGCCAGTTCTACTGCTATGTGACTTTGCTCCTGGGCTTCAATCTAGCAGAGTATTTTTGTATCCTGACAAGATAATACAGTCACTCCTTATTTGGAAGCTATGAAAATTCACAGTTGCTATGGAGGGCTGGTCCCAGAACCTACAGATACTCACATTCTTCATACAGAGTAATATAACATTTGCATATAATGTGTGCAATCTTTCTGCTTTAAATCACTTATCATACAGAGTATGATACAAGCTGTGAAAATAGTCAGCATACTGTATATAGTACATGTTGTGTCTAGAGCTTGACCCCCAGAGAGACCACTGAAGCCAAAAATGTCCGGAATGCAAACAGCGAGGTTGATTGGCAGCACAATACAAGCCAGGCAGGGAGCATATTTTAAGCTTTTGTGACAACAGAGCAGGAAGCAGCTTATGTCCTTAGTTATAAGGATTTTTTTTTAATGGCATTGAGATCTTTTTTAAATTTACTTTTTATTAAAAAAATTTAAAAAGCAACTTTGATCATATTCTTACCCCTCCCAGATCCTCCTCATCTCCTTACCTGCTCAACTTTGTGTTCTCTTTGAGAAACAGAACCAGGAAAACAACAGAAACAGACAGTGAGCTAAAACTAAAACAAACAAAAACCCAAAGAAACAAAACCAAAGCCAAACTGAAGCAAAAATCACACAGACACCAAAATAAAACATGGAGTCTGTTTTGTGTTGCCTGGCCACTCCTGGGCATGGAGTGTGCTTGATAGACCCTGTGACACTCCAGTGAGGAAAACTGATTTTTGGTTTTGCAACAGGTATCAGTTGCAGACAGCTTTTTCTTTTTTCTTTCTTTCTTTCTTTCTTTCTTTCTTTCTTTCTTTCTTTCTTTCTTTCTTTCTTTCTTTCTTTTGTTTATAAAGCAAGTTTATTTCTGCAGAGGAGATGTCTTGTTTATGTCCAGGGAAGAAGTAGAAAGAAGCTCCCCCTCTCAGAACTGGGTCCCCGAGTCCTCAGCAGCAGTATGTTGTATTCCACCTTCTTTACTGGGGACCGAAGATGTTGGGATCATGAAGCGTCAAACTAGTTACCAGTTGTTCAAAGTTACCCAGGCTCCAAGGAGGACATGAAAGATTTTCAGGGCCAAGAGACCTGCTGTTAGAGGGGGTTTGACTGAAGGTGAGCAAGAGATCAGTCTGGTACTGAGGCAGCCGAAGCAAGGCCTGATGTAGTGTGACATCCTTTGCTACCTGCTGATTTTCTTTAGCTACCTGCTGTTTGCCAGAAAGGAGCCAGGCATCTTGACAGCAGCCCCTCGAGGATAAATTCTCCAAACAGAGAGGCTGCACAGATAACACGTGCACGACCCTAGCCCCTTGCACCCGCCAACATCCTCAAAATGGTACCGCGCAGCCGTGGGCCTGCAGCTCTAGAAGTTCCACGATCAGACTCTGGTCGGTCATGGGATGGCAGAAAACTTCTCGGTTGTCCGAGATTGGTCGGAGGTCGCTCACATCAACGGCCCCAGGGGGACGGATGGCGGAGAAGGTGCCTCCGAACAGTGGACAGATCTGGGGCTTGAATCTGGACATTAGCGGGGTTTTAAAGAAACCTACATGGGCCTTTGAGGCATCACTTCTTCTAGGGTTCCTGGAGCAGCCACCACCAAGGATTTTTTTTAATAGGAAAAAGCTATAACAAAGTTGGTTGTTTGTGAGTACAGTGCTGACATGCTGTTGATTGGCTTGTGCTTAGGGTCTTTTTGCCCCGGAGTATCTCTGGGCCCTCCCTGGATAGACCCCACCAGAACCTTACCTGGGGTGGCTATTTTTTCAGAACTAATCAAGTGAGAATTTATTTTTTTGTTCAGACCTGGGCTGATGTCTTGGCTGATCTCTTAGAGCTGGGCAGGTATTTTTTTCTCAGAACCGGGGAGGCCCCTGCTAGGTCTATTTTTTTTAGGACATGTAAAAACTGTTCTCAGGACTGATCAGGCATGACTATTTTTTTCTCAGACTTGGGCAGCATCCCCCCTCCCAGCTGCCAGAAACGAGAAACTAAACTTTATTTATTTTTTATAAATTAGCTACTAGAATGCAAAAATGGTGTTTCTTGAGCTAAGTATTTTCTCTTCAGAAATACTTAGGGAATAACAACAAAAAAACCCCTCCTGTGTGTTTGGTACAGTTAACATTTTTAAACAATGTTTTTAATTTGTTAGTAGTTGGAACATCCTGAGCACAGCCTGTGAATACCAGCGTCTAACTGTACAGTTTTGAGGGGCAGATTACAGGTCACTGAGAAAGGAAAGAAGGAAGGAGAGACAGACTCAGAGAAACTATAGACGAGTCAGAAGTTCAAGCATGCAGTGAGCATGGTTCTGAGACCAGACAAGCCGCCCATGCCACCTCATGCCGCAGTGACCACAGTTGCTTCAGTGTCTTCCCAGCTCAGAGTGCCAGGCAGCCACAGCCTTGCACAGCCAGGCAGCCACAGCCTTGCACAGCCAGGCAGCCACAGCCTTGCATAGCCAGGCTTCTAATTTGCCTGTACTGCACTGGTGATTTCACCTCCTGCAGACTGAAAATGTTTGAGAATCAAAAAGTCTGGACTGAATACATGAACTGTTTTCTCTCTTTGCCATAACTCCCTAATGGCATAGGCTATCAACTATGGGCATACTGTGTTAACTCTTTAATAACTGGACATTTTGATTAATTAAGACATCATGATTAGGACAGATTCAGAACAGCTTTGCAATTCCCCCTTCATCTTGCTCAGCACACCTGGATCCCACGTCCCTGTGTTCATCTGTATGGTCTCAGGCTCGCGCCTGCTGGATCCCACGTCCCTGTGTTCATCTGGATGGTCTCAGGCTCGTGCCTGCTGGATCCCACGTCCCTGTGTCCATCTGGATGGTCTCAGGCTCGCGCCTGCCTCTTCTATTTTTCCCCTTCAGTATTATTCTGAAAACAATCCCACACCTCATAGAATTTTACCTATAGCCATTTTGGTAAGAACACACACAGAGATCACAGTATTCTCCTTGTGTTAGTGCTACAAGGGCTGAAAACTGTAATCTGTCCACTGGAGTACCCTGACACACCTGTGAGACAATCAATGATCAAGGCACTAAAATCACTGATACCTGCTAGGCTCCAAGCATGGCCCGCCCGGCACCCCAGGAGTGTCACATACCTGGTTGGTGTGTACACTCTTGTCCTGTCTATTTGTCCTAGTCCAACTGTGAGAGTGGTCCAAGCCACCAGCACAGAATGTCCTTTGGTCTGCATCCTTCCCTTGATGACCCTGACCCTGCCCAGCTCCTCATCCCCCTGGGTTTACAAAGCCCAGCTCACCTGTTTTCTTAGTGTAAAGACGAGCTCCTCTGTCTGTGATTCCGCTGACTGTTGTGGGAATTTAGCAGTTGCTGTATCTGGGGTAGACATTAAAATGAGTAGTTATTTCCTAGAAGAACTTTGACCTTGAACATTGTTGTAAACAGTGAAGAATCTTTGTAGAAAACAATGATTGTTTTTCATGATTTGTAGATTTGTTTTTCCAAAACGGTGTTGCAGCCTTCACATGACTTTGGTCACAAGATGCCTCTGGCACACCTGAGGCTCTTGGATTATTGTATATTGCAAATGATACACAATAAAGGACTATAGTCATGAGGACAAATGATGCTTTCCTTTAGAGAGACATATAGATTAGATCAGGGACTTTGGTATGAGGAAATACTTTACCCAAAAACCAGTATTGTATAACAATCAATAAATACACCTTTGTACAGTTGTTCAGGGTTCAGTCTGTCAGGACTTAAAATTTCATCTTTGAGTGATCTCTTTCTCAACTGACTCACATAACACCCCAAAAGTTGGCCCTTCTTTTTGGACATTCTCTGTAGCCTGCATGATCCATCCTGCTAGGTCTGTGGGAACTCCTTCTAAGGAAGCAAAGGCAGTGGGGTAGGTTTAGATCTCTGCATTTAAGGTCTGAAATCAGAAAAAAACAAGTGTCCCACAAACAGCGGGACACTGGTGGAGAATCCTGTTCCTCTTTGTCACCCCCAGCCATGCAGCCCTGGAGGTTCTTCATTGAGCTTCCTCAGGTATAGCAGTGAAAAAAAGTATCTGAGGAGGCCAGGCCGAGCCCTCCTGAGGGCATCAGCCTCTTCATCCATGCTGGAGTGCCAGTCTCAAGGGCCAAGGCCTGCTCCCAGCCTTTCTGTCGTCTTCTGTCCTGATTCTTTCTTTGTGAGATCCTCTACCTTTAGGCAGTAAAAATAACAAATACACCAAGCATTCACTGTCTGGATAGAGAGAACTTTTCTTTTTAAAGAGTGAGCTAAATTCCCATTCAAGCCAGGCACAGTCTCCTGCCTGCTGGCTGAAGGCGGCCAGCCATCTTGGAGCAGGTTTCTTTGTTCTTCAGGGGCTCTGCAGCAGAGCCCCCGGAAGGAAGCTAAACAAAGGCTGCGCTATCAGGGTTGCCTCAGTAGGCAGAACTTAAGCACTTCTGGAAATATCTGCAGGCAAACCAAAACAGCAAGTAAATGAAAGAAAAACATTTAATACATATAATTATATATAGATACACAAATCTGGCTACGTCCAAATAGCTAACTTAGAAATGGAGGGCCATTTTTGTCTACAGCTCACAGCCTATGCACATACATATGTGCACACACATGTTATAGTAACGGGGCCATATTATACAAGCATCATAAAAATTTAAACGTCTTTAAAAATGCATTCATTTTTCTTTTGAATGTCTCCCTTAGACTCTTCACCTCCATCAAGCACTAATCTTCTAAAATCTATTAGGGACTTCTGGCTAAACATATTAGATTGAAAATATGCATTAACCTCTGCTCCTTCTCAAAAACCTCACTAAAATGATAGCAAATGGCTAACAGTGGCATTAGCCCTAAAGAACAAGAGATTGACAGACTCCTAGGCACACAAGAGATACAGCACACAGAGCAGCTAGGGGCACTGAAAGTATGCAGCACAATAACAGATTTTTTTAAGAGACAAACTTTATAGTATTCAAAGTTTGGTGCAGAGAGAGAGAGAGAGAGAGAGAGAGAGAGAGAGAGAGAGAGAGAGAGAATATCATATCCCAAAGTGGAAACTGGCGTCTAGCTAATGTTTTACACACAAACCAACTAGATGTAATCAGATATGAAGGTTGAATGGAGACACTTTCAGACTTTCAGTATCTTGAAAATGTATTCCACAGACTTCTTTTACCAAAAGCTGCTACCAGTAGCCAGAGAGCTGGCTCATCGATTAAGAGCACTTGCTGCTTTTCCACAAGACCCGGGCTCAGTTCCCAGGACCCGAATATCTGCTTCTTTATCTTTCTTAACCCAAGTCAACGTCCAAAATCAAAACTAAAACTGAAAGCATGTTATGTGGAATGCATAAGTAACAGCAAAGAAGCATACACTCAGATCAGGAATGACTGTTCCAGGAATAAGAACTATTTGTTCATGTTGCACAAATCCTAATTGATCTTATAATAAAATCCAGAGTCATGATAGCGGAGTAAATGCTTAAAGATCAGAGAAGCAGAGGAACAAGCCACTAGAGAAACTTCTCACCACTCTCAATCCTCAGGCTGAAGGGGAAGATCCTAAGATCCCGTCTCCATGAATCCTCAGACTGAATGCCTCCAGTCCTCAGCAGAAAGGGAAGGAGAAGGAAGGCACAGGCCTGAGCTCCTGTCTCCTCCCATCTTACATTCCCTTCTATGCCGGCCATATCACTTCTTGTCTCAACCTTCCTAGTGCTGGAATTAAAGGCATGTATGCTTCCCAAGTACTGGGAGCAGAAGCATCAGATCCCAGGTGCTTGGATTAAAGGTGTGTGCCACCAGTGCCTGGCTCTGTTTTTCTTTTAGACTGGATTAATCTTATGTAGTCCAGGATAGCCTTGAACTCACAGAGATCAAGATGAATCTCTGCCTCCCAGTGCTAAGATTAAAGGTGTGCGATACCACTGTCTGACCTATATAGCTAAATCTGTGCCTGGCTCTGCCCTCTGGTCTTCAGGCAAGCTTTATTTCTTAGAGAATATGCAAAATATCATTACATGTTCATATATTATATATATATTCTCAGTACACATATCTACTGCTAAATGATATAATTAAGGCAGACTCATTGTGTATTATTTATACCGTTTCCAGGCATCACACAGTCATTATACAGATAACTGATAGGTGATAAATATAAGCATACCTACATTTATAAAATAACACTGTATCACACAACCTACTTCTCTTTGCACTTTACCCTACATGACAATATATCACAAAAATCCTTCAAAGCCAAGCAATGTTGAATCGACTTTTAAAAACATATTTTTGTTAATTCTTTGAGAATTTCATGCAACGTATTTTAATCACATTCACCCACATTCCTCCCCTTAACTCCTCCCAGATGCACTACTTACCCTCTTCCAACTTTGTGTCCTTTTGTTTTTCAATAACCCATCAAATCCAGTTTGTGCAATCTACATACTCACAGGCTGTTAATGGAGCATGGTTGACATCAGGGACCACACCCTTAAAGGAAACTGGTTATTTCCCTTCCAGAAGCCATTAACTACCTATAACTCCTCAGCTAGGGCTTGGGCCTTCTGAGTTCTGTGTGAGTGCAGGAAGGTCCTGTCATGCACAGAAGACATTTTGCTCCAGTCCTCCAGCCTCTAACCTCTGGCTTTTCATACTTTTTTGATACCCTCTTCTACAGTGGCCTTTGAACCTTGGGGGCAGGTGACAGGGATGCCTCACTCGTGGCTGAGCCCTTCACTGACACTTATTCTCTACACTTTGATGAGGTTTAGTTTCTACGTTAACATCCACCCACTTCATGGCCATCCACTGCACAAAGAAACATCTCTGATGAGGTCTGAAAGCTGCACTAATCTATGGGAAGAGACATGGGATTTAGAAAGCATTTTGACATTATGTTTCTTTAGCAAATTAACTGTAGTATATTCATCCCTGGGGCCTGTGAGCTCCCCTGCTATGAATTTGCATGGACAGATTTTCAGTACCAAGCATGAATTTCCTCTTGTGGTACATGCCTTAACTATAGTCAGATTAGTTACCCCCTCCAAAACATTTTTGTTACTATCATATTTATGGATATTCCTTGCCACTCAAGCCATTATTGTGATTTGTAAGGCTCACAGCTGGGTAAACTGTTATGATCCTTCTCTCTTAGTAGTCCACCCACTTCTGGTGCTACGAGAAGATAGCCAGCGGAAAGGAGAATTCCTTGTCAATGATGACCTGATTTCTTCATGTGCTGTGATGAAAGTGTGTATTCAGCAATAGGGTCTTATCATCAAGTTTTAGTAGCTAACCAAGAAAAACGGCCTGCATTGCTTTGGAGTCTCTGGGATACCTCTGACCAACAACTCATCAGATCATTCATTGTGACCAAATGAGCTTCATCCCAGAGAGTAATGTTGGCTCAACATATATAAATCAATAAATGTAGCACTCTATATAAGCAAATTTAAGAAATATCTGGGTTTCATCAGTGCCAGGCTGCCTTTATCACTATAGCTCTGTAGTATACTTTGAAGTCAGGAAAGGTGATGCCTCCAACACAAGCAGCATTTTATTGTCCAGGGTTGCTTTGTCTATCCAGGATATTTCATGCATCCATATACATTTTAAGATTAATTCTATTGGAATTTTGATGGAGATTGCATTGAAGCATCTTCATTGGGGTGTCCATTTTCACAATATTAGTCCTACCAGTCCATGTGCATGGGAGGGCTCTTCGTCTTCTAGCGTCTTTTTCAATGTTATGTAGTATCCATTGTATAGGCCTTTTGCTCTGAGGCTATTATGAGTGGGATTGCTTCCCTGTTGCTTTCTCAATCTGTTTGTCTGGTATATGGGAAGCTACTGATTTTGCCAGTTCTCACTTTGCTGGAAGTATTTATCAGCCCCAGGAGTTTCCTGGTGAAGTCTATGGGGTCTCTACTGAACAGAACCATCTCCTTCGCAATAGGGGTACTTTGAGATCTTCTTTTTTGGCTATACCCTTTTCTTTCCCCCTCTTGTCTTACTGACCCAGCTAGGACTCCAAGCATTGTATTAAATAGGAATAGAGTAAGTAGACATCTTGATTTATTTCTGATCTTGGTACATTGCTGTATCTTGCTAGTCTTTACCTCATTGGAAGGACCTTGTCCTGGCTGAATGCTTTTGCAGTTTCCTTTCATTTATCTTCTGCTTAGACTGGGCACACAACCCTTCAGCACATCCTCTTGACTTTCCTTTCAGACTCTCTCTGAAATCAGGCCACCACCTTACAAGGCTGCAGCCACTACTCTGTCCCAGAGGCTGTCTTTCCATCTTGGGTTCCAGCTAGTCCAGTCCAGGGACTACCATGGATACTTCAGACTGTAAACCAGAAGGAACAAAATCTCGGTCTTCAGTGCTGGGCGCATGATTATGCTCTCCCACTCTCCTCTCCAGCACGACTTTCCATCTACCTGTTCCAGCTCTTTCTGGAATGTGTAGGCGCACCCTCAAGACAGAGCATTGAAAGCATGTCCACCCAATGATGACTGTTCTTTATTTGTCGTGTGTCGTCCTGTCCGTCCCCCCCCCCCCCCCCCCCCCCCCCCCCGCCCCGCTAGCCTCCGCCGTCCTGTGTTTTATTGTTTAAGGGCGGTGTGTTGCACGAATTCTGGTTGTAATAAATGAAACTTCGAGCCAGATATCGGGAAAGGATGGAATATCAGAGAGAGGAAACACCACAGTCAAATCTCACCCAGCTGTCTTCCAGCTTCCCCAGCCTCGATCCTCGTCACTTCTACTGCCTCATCTGTCTTCCTACACCTGCCTTAAAATACCTTCTTCGCCCAGTTGTATCCCATCCAGGTTAAGATTAAAGGAGTGGGCTACCACTATTTGGTGGTTAACCTTGAACTTACAGAAACACAGGAAGATCTCTTTCTCTGGAGTTACGGGATTAAAGGCATGGCACCCCCCACTGCCTGCCTGGGAGCCTGGAACTCCCTCTGTAAACTGAACTGGCCTCAATCTCAGATCTGCTGGGATTAAAGGCATAGGTCACTAGTCTGAGTCTTTTTTCATGCTGGGATTAAAGGCATGGTTAGCACTCTCTGATCCTCCTGGCTTGACTGTGGCTGGATCTCTTCTCTCATATTCCAGACTGTTTTTATTAAATATATAACTTATCACCACAGTGGTGCATCTGTTTTCCCCTGGTGCTGGCTAGTTTTATGCCAATTTGACACAAACTAGAGTTACCTGAAAGGAAGGAAACTCAATTGAGAAGACACCTCCATAAGATCTGGTTGTAAGGCATTTTCTTAATTAGTGATTGATGAGGGAAGGCTGAGCCCATTGTGGGTGGTGTCATCCCTGAGCTGGTGGTCCTGGCTCTATTAGAAAGTGGGCTGAGCCAGTCACCAGGAGCAAGCCAGTAAGCAGCATCCCTCCATGGCCTCCGTCTACATCAGCTCCTCCTCCAGGATCCTGCCCTGTTTGAGTTTCTGTCCTGACTTCCTTGATGAGAAACAGCAATGTGAAAGCTTAAGTCAAGTAAACCCTTTTCTCCCACCTTGCTTTGTGGCGTTTCACTGTAGCAACAGAAACCCTGACTTAGACAGCCCCTTACCAGGAAGGATCAGCAACACCTCGGTGTCCCAAGCATCTGTTGAAATGGCTGTGGTAGAAGCTCAGACTCCATGGACTACATGATTGGAGTGGAGTGGACACAAGGGTTGCCTGGTAGGAGTGTGCTGGTGACACCATCTGCACAGCATTCTGAGCCAGACTCCCGAAGGCCACAGCCCTACCTTTGGATCCTCCACATGTACTTCTACCCTCTGAACCTCCACAGCCAAGCAGTCCTCCTGGGACAAGAAGCCACATCCAAGGAGGAGAGAATGGATCTTGGGCTGCTTGGCCCTAGTGCCTGGCTGCTGCTGCTGCTGCTCTTCCTCCTCCTCCTCCTCCTCCTCCTCTTTTCTTTTTGCCTATGCAGTGGGCCTCTTGTCTATGTTCTCAGTGCCTTGTTTTCATCCTTTGCACATTAGCTGACACATACACCCAATGAAGCCATCTTGATAGGGTTCCCCAAAAGAATTACACATGGGTGGGCTAGAAGAGGCATGATGGGGGGACTTCTGAATCTGTTGTGTGCCACCACCCATCCCCTATCCCACACAGCAACATAGCAGATCTGTGTCCTGTTCTATCCTGTCTTTTAGAGGGGAAGACCAGACCCCTGAAATATGATGGCCTATGTAGAACATGTGGAATGGACTTGAGATTGGACACAGGACACACACAAGGGGCACTGATTTGTTCCTCAGTTAATTGGAGAATTTTACCTGATGCTTCGGGAAGAGCTATTCCTTCACCTACCCTATCTGGGTCTAGACACTCACCCCACTGATACGTGGACTCCCTGGGAACCTGGCCACAGTCTGTGCTAGTTAGATTTTTGTCAGCTCGACACAAGTGTTATTTGGGAAGCAGAACCTCAGTTGAGAAAATGTCTCCATCAGATTTCCTGTAAGCAAGGATGTAGGGCATTTCTTTGAACAATTGATATGCAGAAGCCCAGGCCACAATAGGGTTTGTGGTACCCATGTGCAGATGGTCCTTGCGTGTATAAGAAAGCATAATGAGCCAGCCACGAGCAAACAAGCCAGTGAGCAGCACTGCTCCACGGCTTCTGCTTCAGCCCCTGCCTCCAGGTTCCTGCCCTGACTCCCCTCAGTGATGCAGTGTGACCTGAGAGTTGGAAGCTAAAATAAACCCTTTCCTCCCCAACTTACTTTGCTCATATGTTTTCCTTGCAATGGAAACATTATCTAAGACATACCAAACAAGGGGCCTTGGACACCCGTGAAGACTTGGGGATCACCACTCTGGATCCCCAAATCTTCATCATGTGTGTCCTACCACCTCTTCACGGTCACCAATTTCTCAAAGTAGATTTCACTTCCATTTGCTAAATCTGCCTCCTAAAAACCACTCAGGGAGAGGGAGGATTAAAGCTGATTACAGATGTTACGGAAGCCATCTAGTCTCTGAGCACTGGGTGGGAGTCCAGCAGGGGGGTGGGAGGCAGACCAGTCACCAATCTCCCCCAACACTCAGGAGCCCTTGTGCCCAGCCTGGTGAAATAAAGAGCTGTGTGCTTCTTGCCTCAGCTCACCAGGGACTCCCTGCAGTGAGCTCGGCCTCTCAGGGAATGCAGAAGCACTCATGGGGTCCCTGAGGAAAATGAGCAGCTTCAAGCGTGGTTCACTCAAGAGCTCCACATCAGGGTCCCAGAAGGTGAGTGAACTCTGTTTGAAGGCAGATGGACAGCAGGGTAGAGAGACATGAATCTCTGTTCTGTTTTAATGTTTCTCCAGTGGACTCTTGCCTTCTAGCTGTGGTATGTGTGTGTGGTTATGTTTTCTGTTTGTGTAGGGTGTGTGTGTGTTGTTAGTGTTGCATGGTATTTACTTTCCTCCACATCAAGCTATCTTCTTAGGAGGTGACCCCACATGTCCTGTCTCTATGTTCCTTGTCTATTCTCTCTGTTCTCTCACTCAGAATGTTGTATGGATACCTTTGGGCAGTGTCCGCATGGCTGTGCACCATGACATCCTTTGTCTACACCACAGGGTACCATGTAAGGGCTCCTGCGCAGCCCACTTGCCCCCTCCTTTGTTCTGTTCACAGATTCATAGAATTACTGAGGGAACTTGGGGGATATATGATGCCCCCAGTGTGGGCCTCACTGCATGGGGAGCAATGACCCTTGTAGAAGAGGGGAGGGTGGCCTGGGTGAGCCCTGAGCTGGGCTTGTGTTTATGTGACCTTAGAGCAGGCTGTATGGAAGTCTCCTTCTGTAAAAGCTACCTACTATGTCTGCTAGGCTCAGCTGTCTTCTGTCCAAGGTGACTGAACTCTAACCTGGGAGTGGGTGTCCCTAGGCACCTTGGGGTTCCTTGGATCCAGGTCATGCATGGCCCATGGAACTGGAAACCTGACTGGAAGTGACTGGAGATTAAGAAAGCCAGTGGGCCATCCCTTCAGATGGAGACACACCAGCAGCCTGGATACTCTAGTCAGCTAATCTGTGTTTATTATCTACAGTATGGACAAAGATGGTCAGCTAATCTTTGTTTATTATATTCAGTACGAACAAGGAGGCTGGTCAGCTGATCTCAGTAGGTGGTCTCTGCAAAGGAGCCTCCTCAGAGGGTGTGCCCATGTGTCATTTGAGACTAGGAAGTTCTGCATTGTTTGCACTACTGTTTTTAGCCAAAGGTCACTCATGCATCAACATCCATACTTGGACCAGGGAAAGGCCTTGCGATTCCCATGAGTCAGAGGCGTTAGTGTCCTTGACATGACCATGCTAGAGTCAAGAATGCCCATTCAAACAGGCATACACTCTTCCCACAGTAGGGAACCTGGTTAGGTCACCTTTCACTCAGCTGACCTCAGAGGCTCTTGGAGCCTTGTTGAGCTGACAGGTAGTGGGGGTGGGGTTGATCCTCTGTTCCTTCTTAGGAGCACACCTCTCTTACAGAAGGTGAGGGACCGGAAGAAGAGGGTGTGAGCAGAAGGGTGCTGCCCTGCAGGAGCTCTTTCTGAACATATGAAGCTCCAGACAATGCCCTGGTCAGTACTAGGGATAGAAACCAGGGCAGCAGTGTGAAGCACGCGATTGCTCTGGGAAGATATTTCAAGGAGGGCACTGATCATCACTCAGGAGCTGGCCAGACTGTGGGCTCCCTGCATGCCAGCAGTAGGGCATGCATCCAGCCAGGTCTTTCCCAGTATCTCATGTCTCAAGAACCTGAAAACACACACAGAGAATTTTTTTTTTTTTTAATAGTTAAGGCTTTTCCCAGTTTCAAGAATAGAGAAGATCCACCCCCAGGGGTTCCTGGTTGTGGGGGCAGTGTATGTCTCTGTCTCTCCCAGGCATGTGAGAGTTAGCATTTTTCCTCCACAGCCTGCACACCCACAGTGTCTTGTAAATTAACATTCACAAATCTGCCCCCACACTTGGCAGGGACATGGCATTCACATGCCACTAGCTATTCGGTTGCACCCACATGGTGTGGCAAGGCTCTCCTCCCCAGAGCACAGCTGCTCACACTAACTCATAAGCACTGGAGGGAAGCAGGCTGTGCTGTTCTGGAATCCCGTCTCTGATAGCCCTCTGCCTGGTGCTCAGCCTAGTGAAGGAGCCCAGTCCAAGTGTGGGGACCCAGCAGAGGAAAAATGCACTCTGAGGGTGGTCAGCTTTGAAAACCAGTGCCTTTCTCTTCTCTCTTCCCGCTTCCATCTTCCTCCTCCCTCTTCGTCCTCCTCCCCCCTCCCACCCCACTCCAGGACTGTACACTCAATTTGACTTCATATTTAAAAAGAGAACGCTCTCATGCTGGGTCATACTGTCAAGCCTTAAGACATGGGGAGGTGCTTAGTCTTACGGAAACTTGATATGCCATGTTTTATTAATACTCATAAGGGACCTACCCTTTCCTGGATAGAGACAGAAGAAGGGGAGATTGGGGATAGCAGGGGGTAAATGGAGGCAGAAGGACTGGGAAGGAAGGATAATATGGGTGGGTAGAATCTGAGGCTGAAATGAAAATAAATATATATAAAAAGAAGAGGATGCCACTCCCCCTTCCAAGGTGATGTGATACATTTAATTTTATTAAATATATATCACCACATAGTGACCTCATCCTATGACATGCATGGGCTGACAGGGCAGTAGGCAGAGCACATGAATTGCATGTCAGAGACCCTGGCTTCAGTTCCCTGTACTCTCCGCTCAACCTCCAAATCTTAACTCTCCAGGCCGTCCCTGACAGAACCTGAGCTAGTTAAAGGCTCATGGTTTGCCCCAGGCCTGTTCATGATGATCCTCAGCCAAGAACCAGAGCGCTGAGGGGAAATTGAAGAATGGGTCTTAGGACCGTTTTCTGTTTCACAGTGTGGGAGTGTTATCTGTGGTCCAGGCTGGTCGTGAACTCAAAGCAATTCTCCTGCCTCAGTCTCCTCACTGCTTGGATTACAGGGGTGACTCACGCTGCCCCCCAGGATGTAGGACTTTTAAGAAAGTTAATCTGTAAGGGGTGCTGAGAAGCGAGTTTCACTGGGTGCAAAATGTGTGGTTCCCCCTGTTCTCACGACACTTGGGCCTCCTCTGTCCTTGGGAACTTGGTGCCCTCCGAGGGTCACCATGCCTGGCCCACTGTTGTAAAAGGCACTTTTGGCCTTCGGCCTGGCTGGTTAACTCTTCCTGCTAGCCAGCTCCTCCCTTGGCCTTGACACCCCCACCCTGCCCCCAAGATGATAACCAGCTGAATCAGTGAATGGAGGCCAGCTGCCTCCAGTCAGAAGCCCAGTCTTCAGTAGGAAAAGCCTCCAGGTGGTCAAAGAAGGTGGTCAAGTGGGACATGGAAACCCTGTCCACATTTTATTTGGCTAAACAGTACATATAAAGCTTGGAGTTGAAGATCAAGGTCCTGAACAAATTAAGCAGTAGCACAGCCTGGCAACCATACCTTAGACTCCTTTAGAAAATTCCAGAACAGGTACTCAAGCAAATACAGCATCACACGCTGCAGCCACCCAGGAGCCTGGGAGCTCATTGGCAAGGGTGAGCTGGGGTGTCTGCCTCTCTGAACGATGCAATGCTATACAGCACTTAAAATGAACAAGCCAAGTCCGTGTATCAATGTGGATAAACCCTAGGACACATGTTCTTAAAACAACAAATCTCTCACAGAAACTCCAAAATACACAAGGAGATTCTTAATAATAATAATAATAATAATAATAATAATAATGGTTTGTCTCTTAAAGATAGAGGTAGTTACCTCTGTCTATAATCTTTCTTCATTTGCTACATATACATTTTGTTTCTTGGTCTCTACCACCTCCCCTTTTTTAAACAAGGCTCAACTGTCAGTTAAACTTTTTTTTTTATGATTTTGAAATCAAAGTGTTGCCTTCACAATTGAGAAATGTTTTTATCTTTCTCAAATAAGCCCAGGTGTGGAGTAGAATCCATTAGGGTGCTCTGCTTGCTAACAGCCTCAGAGAAACAGCTCCTCACACTGGCTCAGCATCTTCTCCACTTCCTCAGGCTGGAAGATGCACACAGGGGGCTGGTCAAGTTTCCCTGCCCTCTGCACCCCACCTCCCTCTGTACCCCACCATGCTCTGCACCCCACCTCCCTCTGCACCCCACCTCCCTCTGCACCCCACCTCCCTCTGCACCCCACCTCCCTCTGCACCCCACCTCCCTCTGCACCCCACCTCCCTATGTACCCCACCATCCTCTGCACCTTACCATGCTCTGTACCCCACCTCTATGTGCACCCCACCTCCCTCTGTACCCCACCTCCCTCTGTACCCCACCATCCTGTGTACCCCACTTCCCTCTGCACCCCACCACCCTCACATGCCCACGAAGTCATAAATGTATTTATGTATAGCAGAGCCTCTGAACTCTGCAACTGCACCCCACACTCCTGCCAATCCAGAGTGGGCCACAGCCTGGCAAGGGGCCTTCCCCAGGCTTCTGGCTCTGCCCTGTTTTTCTCATCCTTTGCCTCTGGGATTTGGAAATGGGCAGAGTGGTTCCAGGGTTGGCTTCTAGCCAGGGCTTTCCAGTCTCTGTGGGTCTTGCACCTGCTCACATCCCCACAAGTCCCCCTCACCCCTAAACACACAGAACTGAGATGTGGCTCTGTGTGAATCTAGGTTGCCATGGCACCTCAATATAGAGCTTTCACATCAGGGGTCTGACCACCCTTGCTGTCAGGACTCCTGCTTAGGGTTTTGCTGTGTGATTACAGTAAAGTCGGTCTCTCTGGGCCTAATTTCCTTATCAATAAAATGAGGTTGATTTTCCTTTGTCCATCATTAAAGATGTCTTTAGTTTCCAAGTTACTTCATTAGAGTACCCTTTGTAACAAGTAAAGATTTAATGTCCACAACACCAACTGAAAAGTCAAACTCAAAACAAGCACAAAAACTGATTGTAGGAGGGAGTTGTCTGTGACTTGTTCTTTGTTAATTTTTCTCTGCAAGCCCATTGTGGTGTTTGGACAAAGGCTGGTCTTTAATAAATGCCCGCCTCCTTTCTTTCAGAAGCACATGTCAGTATTGCAGTGTGTCCAGCAGCCTTTGTGGAGCTGGGAGTCTAGAATGTCAAATCAGAAAACAGCAGCACACCCCCAGGGGTGGACTTTCCAGTGGAGTGATCTATGCTAAGTGTGGTGGAGAAGAACCCAAGACGGGCCTGGACACCAGGGTAGGGGATACACTGAGCAAATGCCGGAAGGCTGAAGAAGGAAGCTGTGCAGCTACCCAAGGGAAGAGCATCCCGATGGAGGGAATAGCCATCACACAGGCTAGAGAGTTTGAGGAGACTTGGGGCAGAGGGAGACTAGTGATGGGTGGGGACAGATGTGTGAGGGGAGGTGTCCCAGTAACTGCTGGCTCTCGGGGCCATGATGCCTGCCTCATTTGCAATTGGCTTTGACCTTTGATAGGTCATTGACCCAAGAGTAAAGGAAGTTTTCAGGGAAAAGGCAACCTGGGATTTAACTATGAAGCAAGTTGAGATGGCATCATGGTCTTCAGAAGCAGCTAGACTTGAGCTTTGAGATGGCCCAGGTGGAAGCTGTGCATGGCAGGTGGAGGAAATGGCCCCCATAAGCACTGAAGGCTAAAAACAGCCTGTAATGTGTATTTCAGGCCAAAGACAGAAGTTCCTGTTTGCAGAAGCCCAGGACAGGAGAAGCTGCTAGGAGAGGTGCGGTCATGTGGGATTGCAGACCACCTACGCCCCCTGCTGTCTTGGGGACACAGCTCTGGCTGTTGTTCCCATCTCACCACCCACCCAAAGGAAGCAGAGCCCCTCCCTCTCCAAGGAAGGAGCGGCCACACCCCTTCCCACGAGTCCGATAGTGTATACACAAGGGGCTTATTGGCAGTGCATCTTGGTCTTGGCTAATACAGAACTAAACGTGTCTCCATTCTTTAACATCATTTCTATCCCCTTCGGTCAGCTTTAGATTACTGCTGGCCTGCATTTCTGTCATTTTATTCACATATCTCCTTGGATACACAGGTTCTTAAGTGCTTTCACAAGTTTATATTCTCTCTCTCTGTGAGTGTGTGTGTGTGTGTGTGTGTGTGTGTCTTTATGGCATAGGTGGAGATTACATCTTCCTATGTGCAAATGTAGGTAGTGTTTGTGTGTACAAGTCAGAGGATTAGCCCTAAAGGTTCTCTGACGTTTACACCTTCTACATGGTGTGTGACCGACAGGCTATCTGGCCCTCCAGATTTCAGAAATGCACCTGTCTCCACCTTCCATGTCACTGTAGGGATGCTGGGACTACAAACATATGCTTTCACAGCCAGTTTTTAAAATGTGGCTTCTGGAATTTGAACTCAGGTTCTCATGTCTTCATGCTCATGTCTTCTACCCACTGAGCCAGCTCTCCAGCCTTATGTTTTGATTCTTAAACTGACAAATAAAAATTGTTTCTATTATGAACAACAGGACGCTTTGATGTATATAAAGGGTTCTTTCTTTATGCCTTGAATTTCCTTCTTTCTCCCATGAAGTCCATGTTAGCTTTGGTGATGTATCACCTACCAAGTTCTCTGCTTGAGGGAGCATGTGCTGCTGTGGGGCAGGGTGGGGGTTTGAGTGGGTTGCACACACATCTAGGGGTCTTGGCTGTGTTTCTAATTTAGGATTTGGGGGAGGAGAGTCATTTTTTTTCTTACATTCTCCATGCTGAGACTCTCTGCAACAAAAGGCAGATTAGCAGAGTAACTGGAACAGATGTTTAACGACTCGACCACCTGCTGTACACACAGGAGAACCCCAGAGAGATTTGACATCTCCAAGATCTTTTTTTCTACCCTAAACTTACATGGAGTTCTTGAATAAAAACAGGAAAGAAAGTGTAAACAGAGGCTTGTGAGAATAGGATAGGGCTGATTCTGTAGGGGTGGGGTGTGTGTGTGTGTGTGTGAGGGTGTGTGTGGGGTGTCTGAGG